>JALHCA010000651.1:0-19910 GCA_024340505.1 Tolypocladium nubicola | reverse complement strand
CTGACGCCGCGGCTCGCGCGCGCGCTGGGCATGGACGCGGGGCCCTCGCGCGGCCACGACGGAGCGCCGCGCGCGGGCCCCGAGTTCCCCTTCCTCTCGCTGCTCGTCTCGGGCGGCCACACGCAGCTCGTGCACTCGGCCGCGCTCGCCGACCACCGCATCGTCGCTGCCACGGGCGACATCGCCGTCGGCAACCTCCTCGACCAGACGGCGCGCGTCATCCTCCCGCCCGACGTCCTCGCCGCCGGCCCGGACGTCATGTACGGCCGCCTGCTCGAGGCGTTTGCCTTTCCGCCGTCTCCCGCCTCCGGTGATGACGGCGGCGACGACGGCGTCGCGGCGCAGCACGAGGCCTTCTTCCGGCCCGCCCTCTCCCGCCGCGACGAGATGCTCGACGTGCCCTCGGGCTACGGCTGGGCCGTGCCGCTGCCGTTCCGCAACTCGCGCCGCCTCGCCTTCTCCTTCAGCAGCATCCACTCGCACGTCCACGGCCTCGCCGCCGCCGCGCCCGCCATGCCCCTCGCCGAGCGCCGCGCCCTCGCCCGACACACCCTCCGCGCCGCCTTCCAGCACCTCGCGTCGCGGCTGTGCCTCGCCCTCGCCGACGAGCCCTCCCTGCTGCCCGCCGCGCGCACCCTCGTCGTCGCCGGCGGCGTCGCCTCCAACCGCTTCCTCGCCCACGTCCTGCGGTCGACGCTCGCCGCGCGCGGCTTCCCCGCCGTCGACATCGTCGTCCCGCCCCTCGCCCTGTGCACCGACAACGCCGCCATGATTGCCTGGACCGGCATGGAGATGTACGACGCCGGCTGGCGGAGCGAGCTGTCGGTGCTGCCCATCGGCCGCTGGCCCATGGACCCGGCCGTCGGGGAGGGCATCCTCGGCGCCGACGGCTGGGTGAGGAGGGACCAAGACGGACATGGATCAGAGTGATACCCGCCTGTACATTAGAGCTCCGCAGCTGGCCGTTGTAGATACCCGTATATCGTAACGCTGCCGGGCACCTCCATGCATGTTCACACACCACATCTTCGACTGCTCAAGAAAAGGGAATGCCTTGCTTATTTGTTGTACAAGTTACATTGACCAATACGTCGCAGCATCTCCGCCACGGACCCTTCTACTACTGCGTCTCCATCGCCAATCCTCCCGTATCGTACCTTCGCCACCTCGCCACGCCGTCTTCCGGCCTACTCCAGCTCGCTCGTGACGTTGCTGAACTCGCCCTTCTCCAGCTTCGTCTTCCAGAAAATGGGGTTCGTGTCGCTGAAGCCGTGCTTGACCCAGCCCTCCTCCTTGACGTGGTACAGGTTGATGAAGCCGCCCGAGTAGGCGTCGCGGTGCGTCGCGGCCAGGATGCTGCGCCGGCCCAGCTCCAGCGCGTCGTCGACCGCCAGGTCGTAGCTGTACTCGGCGTCGAGCACGCCATACGCAAACGTCTGGCCGCTGCCCACGCAGAACAGGTCGCCCTTCAGGCGCGTGCCGTCGCTGTCGACGTAGTACAGCGCGGGGCCCTCCTCCTTGGTCACGCCGGCACACATGGTGCCCATGCTGAGGCCCATGCCCTTGTACGAGTAGACGAGGTTGGCGAGGATCTTGCTGGCGGCCGAGACGCTGATGCGGCGCTTGTGACGCAGCTCGTGCAGGCGGCACTGCATGCCCAGCCACGCGAGCCAGTACTGGCAGTCGGCGGCGCCACCGGCCATGGTGCCCAGCAGGACGCTGTTGATCTCGATGACCTTCTTGACCGTCTGCGAGGCGATCCAGTTGCCCGCCGTGGCTCGCGAGTCCGTGGCCACGATGATGCCGCCCTGGAAGCGAAACGCCAGCGTCGTGGTGCCGTGGGCGATCTTGATGGGGCAGTCGGGGTTTGCGCGGTCGTCGGTAGCGGCGCGGAGCCAGGAGGAGGGCTGTGGGGCAGGGAAGAAACTCATGTCAGTCGGGCCGTCTGTCTGTCTGCCTGGATACCCGTCTTCTGCTCATCGAGCAGACAACGCCTGGACGTCTACTGACCTGGGCAATCGGAGGCATGGCAAAGTTGCCCGCGAGGCTCGACGTCGGGTTCATCAGGCCCTGCGCCTCGTCCTCAAACGACTCATTCTGCTCGTACGCCGGCCGGCTGTATCTCGCCACGAGGGTATCCATCTTGGCGGGAGAGGGGGTGTGGTAGTGTCGAAAGGCTCCGTAAGCCAGAAGAAGCTACGCTGAAGCCTGTCTGCTGCTCCCGCTGAGTCGTGGGATCGAAGGAGAGGGTGAGCAACAAGTCGGCGCGGCAGAGACTGTCTTCGCAATTCGTGTGCAGAGATGGTGGTGCAGGCCCTCCCGATGATGTGAGCCGCTGGTTGTTGGCGTTGACGTTGACGTTGCAGAAGTCAGTCAGGCAGCTCCGGGTCGCGCGTCACCAGAGCAGAGCTCCTGGCTGCGAGGCTGCAGGCTGATGAGGTAAGGTATTGGGTACGTACCTCTGATTGTCGGACCCACCTTGCTGCCTCGTTGCCTGACATAAATGTACGAAGTACTCCGTACACAGGAACTGATCAATTATGGCACACCACTGGAGGATCACAGCATGGTTGGAGAAAACAATTGCCAGGCGTCGTCAATAACAACTACTCAACTAGGATATCGAAAACTAAAAACTGCTGAATTTTCTCCGTCTTCCCTCCCATCTCCCGTGCTCGGATTCCCCTCGCCGCGTCCGTCTCCTTGCCCTCCTTCCCACCCAAACAAGGAGACGACCAGAGAGACGACCAGAGAGACGACCAGAGCATCGAAAATCAAGGAAAATAAAAACAGGCAAGGAACGGCAAAAAGGCAAAAACGAAAAAGGAGCGCCGACAGAGTAACCATGATGGTGATAGCAATATCCAAACTGGTTCCGGGAAAAGAATGCCATCTCTCGTAATTGCTGTCACGCTCCAGGCATATTATACCCTCACCCAAAAGACAGCAGCTCCAATCTAGGGATTTGGTGTGGGCTCCCTGCTGCTACGTCCTCCGTCTCGCTTGCTCAAGAAGCTGCGCCGCAGATGCGCTTTTGGCGAGTCCGGCGCGCTCGACTCCGCGTGCTGGAAGTTGCTCTTGATGGTCACAGTGCCGTTGCCGACCGTCAGCTCCTTTGGCGCAGCCGCCCCTGACTCGTCCACGAAGTAGACGTGCTCGCCCAGGTCGTCGCTGCCGATGAAGTGGTCGCCCTTCACCTCAACCTTGAACTGTGCGTCCGAGGCGCATCTTGTCGTGAAAGTCTCGTTGAAGCTCCATTGCGAGCTGGACGACCTGAAGTGCTTGGTCTTGCCGATGGCCTTCTCCTTTGGTGCCATCTGGGAGACCACGACATAGAGGTCGGTCGATGCCGGATAGCCGGAAGCACTAACCACCGTAAATGTCGCCGTACCAAGCGGGCCGCCCGGCATGGTGCTGTGTGTGGAGGCCGCGATGCTCTTAGTTCGGCTATGGCCGGGAGAGTCGTTGGCGCGCGCAGCGGGCTGCTCTATCGTTGGGATAGGAGCCGCTTCGGTCAGGCCCGTCGAGCGCCTGAGGCCGCCACCAACGGGAGCTTCGCTCCCATTGCTCGTGACGGCCGGCACGTCCATCACGTCAGGCAGTGAGCCATTGGCATCCTTGCTATCCTTCTTGCCGCCGAGGATGCCACGCCGCAGGAACGAAGCTCCCCTGCCGACGCCATGCCCAACCGCCCCGGCCACGGCGACGCCGCCCTTGATGGGGACTCCCGCAACGCCAGTAACGATTTTGCCGGGCGCGGCAAACGTCCCCGAGAAGGTCGATGTGCCCTGCATGGTCCGCGTGACGTAGTCTGGCCGGAAGAGCATCCGGAGCCGTATGCTGCCCGACTTCCCGTCCAGGATATACCGAGATTCGGACGGCTTGAAGGGGTCGAGCGACTCCAGGTTGATGGTGGCCGCTCCCAGAAAGTCGGGCTTGTCGGCAAAGTCGTAGTCGTAGACGTTGACGACGAAGTTGGCCCCTGTCCGCGACGGCACGTTGACCTCAAAGAACTCGTTCCAAGCCGGCGAGAGCGTCTTCTTCTGCACCTTGGTCTTGTACACCTCCTGGCCGTTGAGCTCAAACTTGCAGTACGGGTCGCTCTTCCCGTTTCTGTCGGCAGAGGGCAGCTCTGTTGCATCCAAAACGTCCACTCGGAGCTTGCCCATGTTGTTGATGCTCTCGCTGGGGTCCAGCTGCATCTTGATGGGGATATACTTCAGGCTGACCTTGACCCAGCCGCCCTTGCCGTCGTCGCTTCTCAGCTTGAGAGTAGTAGGGTTGTTCTATGGATCCATGTTAGTAAGTCACGTAGCCAACACGCACGCCGCCACATATTCACATACCAGGCATTGCTTCAGGGTCTCCAGAGTATTGCCGGTCAACTGTGCCAGAGTGTGATCACTGTCATCGCCCTTCTTCCGCGCCTTGAGCGTCAGCCGTGACACGTCTAGTTCGCGAATGACGCAGTCGCCTATCTCGTCAAACTTGTGCGATTTTGTCGGTGTGGTAGACGAGATGTATGATGCGTAGGCCATGTCGTCCACAAACATCTCCAGGCGGCTGTGGCCCTCGGGCATCTCCGCTTCCAAGAGTCGGAAAATGAGCAGTCCACTCTCGTGTTTGAGCAGCTCTTCAGGGCTGAGGCGGATCTTTGGTGGGCCCTGGCTTTCGACAGAAGGTCTCCCCGAGGTTGACGACGAACTTCTTGGCTGCTCCTCACCGTTCTTGTCCACGGTGGCCTTGAACTTGCCGGCCTGTGCGGCACGGTCGACGGACGTTCTGGACTGCTCGGTGCTCTTCTTGACTTCGCCGTCCTTCTTGACTTCGCCGTCCTTCACTTCGTCCGTCTTCTTCTCCTTCTCCTCACCCGCCTCTCCTCCCTCCTCTTCCTCGGGATCTGCGATGTTGAGGCAAGGATAGAACGAGGTGGTATACGTCAGGGTTCCCTTGGCGATACCCTTGCCGTGCAGCCGGAGACCGTCCTCTCGGACCTGCTTCTTTTCGTTGACCAGATACTCGCCGGTGTCGCCCTGAAGCACGTAATCGCCGGCAAACACCTCCACCAGGCCGAGGCTGCGATCCTTGCCCATCTTTTCCGCATCCATCACCTCCAGAGTGAGCCTGTCGCGGGGGGAGTGGATAGGGACATAGAGCACCTCGTCCCACTCCGGGTTCAAGTCGTTCTTGAACGTAACCGTTCGGGCCTTGTCGATTCCAGACAGGAGCACTCGAACGTACGGGTCCGACTTGCCAAAGGATTCAAAGTTGCGCAGATCAGTCGCCTTCTTGAAGTGGAAGCGCATTACGCCAATAGGCGTAACGTAGCCTCCGGTCCCAGCCACGCCAGAGATGGCGACAGGCCTCCACTGCGCCATCATCTTGACACGACCGGTATGGGCCCCGGACAGCTGGTACCACTCCTTGCCCTGCTCCATGCAGTCCAGCATCTCATCGAGCTTGATTTGATACTTGCCGAGGACCTGGTCTCCCGTGAGGTCTCGCTCGTCCTTGATGGTGACACCAAGCTTGGCCTTCTTGCGATCGGTGATGAGGATTTCCTTTGATCCGTTGTCCCAGATGGGATTGTTCGTGCGCTTGAGTTTCTTCGTCTGGTGAACTGGCTTGCCGTTGAGGAACATGACCGCGTAGGGGTTGAGTTGGCCGACCAGACTCTTCGTGCCATCCAGATCTTTAGCCTGTTCCACGGTGAATCGCAGAATGCCCTGGTTCGACGGCGGTGCGGGTTCCAGTTTCCCATCTGGACGTTTCTCGGCTTCAAGGATCGGGAAGAAGCGGAGATCGCAGGACACTACACCGCGGGCCTTGCCGTTCGCTACGACCTCGACGCGCTCGTTCTCGTGGACATTGAGCTCTTCAAGGTCTTCGAGGCGGAAAGATGCCACGCCGAGTTCCTTGTCGTTTCGGAATTCATTCTTGTCGAACACTTGAATGTCCAGCGAGTCGTTGAAAGATGTCATGATGAGGTAGTGCGTTTCGTTCCATCTCGGGTTGGAGTTGTCATCGATGGTCTTGGTCCTGGCGAGTTCCTGGCGCCGGCTGAAGCTGATGGACGCGTATGGATCGACGGTTCCAGCAAAGTTGTCGGTGTTCTTCAGGCCCTGTGCTCCATGGAGGGTCAAGGCGAGCACACCAACGGCCTGGTCGACGGGAGTACCGGCAAGCATCTTGGCAACCTCGATAGGAAAGACGTTGGGCGCGTACATCATTGGCGCCAGGTTACCGTGGATCTGCTCCAGAATGAAGGATTCGAGCCCGGGAATGAAGTTGATGTCAAAGCCAAAGCTATCGCCACCAAGCGGCTTGCAGACATAGTCAATGGTCGGCCGTTCGAGGAAGCACATCTCGACCCTGTCCACGTGGGGGAATGGAATCTGCAGCTTGATCTTGAGTCGCATGATGCCCGAAAAGGCCATGTCCTCGACAATGATGTCGAGACCCTTGCTGATCATGGCCTTGCCAATGCGAATTTCCAGGACAACCTTGGGGTTGATCTTGTTCTTGACCTGACGGGACGTCATATCGGCCGTGTCATTTGGTGTAAAGCTGAATTTCCAGTCCATCATGACTATGTCGTCTTCCGATTTGGGGTAGGTCTTGACGTGCTCCATTCGTGGGGGCTTCGAGCCGAGAGTGAACGTCTTGAGCTTCAAGCTATCGAGGAAGGCCGGTGTAGCCGAGCTGAGCACCTGATCAACAGAGTTGATGATGGTCTGAGCCAGCACAGGCTGGTAGATGGGCCAGAACTTGAGCATGAAGGAGTTGATCCATTCCAATGATTCGTTATCGGTATCGAGCCTCTTGAGAGCCAATTCTCGTGTGACGTCGTCGCGGAAGTTGCGTCGCACACGTCGCAGGGAGGTTCTGTAGTAGGTTGCGCAGACGGCCATGATGATCATGACCCAACCCAGACCGCCGCCGAAGACTGCGACGAGCCACGACGAAATGCAGGCAAAGACGACAAGGCCAACATTGTGATACCAATCTACACAATTGTCAAACGTTAATCGCGCAGGAATCTGCAATCGCGAAACGTACCTCCGTAGAGAGTATCCGGGAGCTTCCCCTCGATCCAGGTGGCGTGATCCAGCAAGCTCTCCCCTTCCATTGCGCTCCCAGCCGGCCACCCAAGCTTGGGTGCCCAGCCTGTACGGGAGAACGGGGCTTCCTGGGCCTCTGGATCCGTGCCATCGGCAAGACGTTTGCCGTCGGCGTCTGTGGCTACATCGAGCACGCCTGCTTTGCTCGGCTCGGGCAGGTCCTCAACTGGCTCGGTGCCATCGTCTTGGTCGGTGATGATTGCGGCGCCTATCTCGCGCCTACTGTGCTGGAGCTCGGCGGGGATAGCCTGCATCGAGGTCTGGTCTCAGCAACTGCTTCCCCTCAGCGGCAGGGTGCCAAGGTCTACTTACAGCTTGAGCCTGCGCTCGCTTCTGCTCCGGGGTGGCATCTGGGTCGAAGGAGAAGGCGGGGATACCGGCGTCCTTGGACAGCGCGACGATTTCCTTCTGGGCATCGTCGGCCGTGACCTGGCTCTCCGGGTTCTCGGCGGCTTCAATGGCTCCCTCGGCCTTGAGCTCGCGCGCCTCTGTAGCAGACATGTCGCCCGCAATGGCGATGGGCCGGCGGATTTGCGCTCAGTCTGGGAGGTCAATTGGCGAGGGTCGGCCGTGCGGAAGGCTCCCAGAGCTCGGGTGTTGGGTGGGCAGAGGTCGTGCGATGATGGTGCGATGCGCACGCGGTCGTTGACGGACGACGATCTCGAGCTTCGAAGGCGCGCCGCAACAGCCTCGGGCGTTGGGTAGCAGCTGCGAATAGAGGGCTGGAGGGACGGCTGTATGGATACTGATTGAGGTAAGGTGAGATAAGACAATGAAAGTCGTGTCCGTGGCTCGAGGCAAACTTGGAAGCGATCCAAGACAGCTGCGGCTGGGCGAGCCACTAATAACAGCTAGCTCAACCGACCCCGGCGGCAGCGAGGGAGGGCGATGGTGAGGGTGAGGGTTGAGGCGAGGCCGAGGACGGATGGACGAGGAGGCGTCTGTCGGTGGGCTGGGGATCAGAGAACGTGGTGGTACTGGGCTGTGAGCAGGCGGACACTCAACAAGCAACAAGGCAGGAAGAACCTGCAAGTACCTTCCTTGCCTAGCAGAGTGAGGGAAGAGTGAGAGCAAGAGCTATCTGGAACCTGCATGCTCACGGGCGCGGCAAGCAGCGATCTGGGCGTGGCACGTCCAAAGTACTTCGTACCCGCTCAATGATGATTCAGCTCCCATCTGTGCCGTGCCATGCATGATTGCATTGCCATCCACTGAAGAGCTCCTGCTGCCGCTGCCCTGCCCTGCTGAATGACGACGTAATGAGCCCCGGCTTGCCACGGTAGCGCAGAACCAGCCCGCCTGGTTGGCTGGGCTCGGCGCTGGCCGCTCCAGACGGGAGCCTTAGCTGTAGCCACCCGGCGGGGGGTTCCCAGCTCCCAGCACCCACTCCCAGCACCCACTCCCAGCGCCCACTCCCAGCTTGGCATCCCCCCATTCCCGGTTGAGCTGCTCTCCTTCCAAGGCGGGGAGGACCTCAATTACACCGGGCAGCCCAGTGGACCCGGCCAGCCGTCCCTGGAAGCCCCTGGTTCTGCGGTGGTGCAACTGGGCTGCAGATTTCCACGCCGTCGATGCCACCACAACGGGCATCAAGCAGCCGGTTTAGACAGTCGTGTTGCTGTCGCAGAGCCTCTCACGCCGTTTCTGCCGTCCGCTGGGCGCGGTTTCCGAAAACATCGGCCCGCGCGACGATGGCTGTGAGCCGCTATGGCGCAAGTGGAGACGGTCGAGTAGTACATGAAGTAGAAGCTCGTTGCGACGCGAAACACTTGATATCCGACTTCAGAGGGACGGAAAGCGGCTAGCTGAAGCTAATATGCTCCATGGAATACGACAACACTGCAGCAGAGCGAAAATTGGAAAATTGTTTTCAGGGTGGTGGGACGTCTCGACGTGCAGCCGACCCATCGCCTCGATCCCGTCAGCAGCAGAAGCAAAGCAAAGAGAGGATGCTCCAACACAGCATCAGACACAGGCGCCAACGCGCGATTCTCTAATGCTGTGGACTACTCTGTACGTAGCCCAATCTCCCGCGCGCCTCTCAGCCAACGTCCGCAGATCCTCGTGTCAGCTTTTACGAGTACGCATCGCGTTGTCCATCCCCCAGCCACCAGGCATCCTGAGCCGCAACCGGCCACGGAGACTTGATTCACTCACGATTGCCGAGCACAGCCACGCCCCGGCGACCGAATCCAACAGCCTGCCCGGACAGCGGCAACCTGTCCACTGCTCATCTCTTTCAGCAAGGCACGAAAATAGTGTTGTAGCAATGCATTGCCGTCTGCCTCGGCAAATGTGCAAAGTACTTCGTGGATGATGCTGTCACGCAATACGAGATGAAGAGAACCGGATGCCCGTAGCGAATAGATACCATGACTATGAGGTAAGCTCCATGGCCTCTAATATTGAAAGAGAATGACTTGGTATCAATCGTAGCTCGCTCTTCTCAGCGTCTGCCCTCTACAATTTGCTTGAGCCCTCGCCCCGAACGCCGCTGTTTGCATCACATGCTCTCGAAACGCAACAAATGGAGAGGTCATGTCCGACAGAGTCAACAATGCCTGCTAAACAACCATTCCCTAGACTCCTTACATGTAGTTTAAAACACGGACAACAAAACAATTGCTATGTTAGCCGGAAACGCTAGAATCCAAACCCGTCATGCTGGTGAACTGGGCAGCGTCCCGGGTGATTGACAAACCACGCAGAAATGCAGGACCGGTGGAAGCGGCAAAGACACTCTAGTCGTGCCATGGGCACGCTGACCGTAAACTCCTCGAGGCATATCGTGCACTCGGCGTCATCGATGCAGTCCTTCTCCGTTGCTGCATATGTGTACATGCCGGTCCGCCGTGGAGCTGGCGGGGGTGCCGTATCCCCGTTCCCGGTCCGTGGGCTGCCGTATGTACTGTGCGACTGGATGCACGTGGCGATATGTGATTCCCGATGGGCCTCGAAGTCTGGAAGCTCTCGTGATGGCAGCTCCCGATGACAGATCGGGCACTCGTCCTCCTCGGCGATCTGGGGAGGAGGTGGCAAAGCCCGCTGCCGCGACGACGACGCGTGGTCCCCGAACGAGCTGTGGCGATGTCGTCGAGAAGATGACGACGCGCTGGATGGCCCTACGGCAAGATAACGATCGAGAGGGGACTGGTACGTCGTGCTGACTCGACGCTGAGAAGCCGATCCAGCGTCGCCGCCGTGTGCTTGGGGACCCTGATAGGAAGCGTCAACATTTGCACTTTCATTGGTATGCTGGAACGAACTCACCATAGTGATGCTTCTCGATCTGGGAGAATAATACTGATATGTATTGCCGCTCCGGCTGGTTGCCAGAACAGCCCCGTACCTGTTGGTAGGAGGTGCAACTCCATATACGCTGCCGATACTGTTCCGCGATCTCTGGTGAGCAGGCCGAGGCGATGCACCTGCAGGAGAGGTTGGGCTCTGCGGGGGCGCCGTGTTGGGATCTGGGACGCAAGGGTTGCAAAGCCGTACCCTCTCGCCCCCGGAGGGCCCGTTGATATCAAAGTAGCCTGCTCCTAACCCGTCCAGAAGCAGGCCCGGAGGCATGGAGATGTCGGATCCTGGTGGCCGCACGATGTACTGATGGGGTATAATGATTCGATGCGGCGAGCACGAATTGCACACCACCCGTCCGCATTTTCTACTTGACGTTAGCTGAGGTGGCCCTCCAGAGACTGGCATGCTGGCACGACGAACCTGCAGTGATGTTTGCGCACGAAAATGCTAAACTGCGCATGGCAGATAGGGCAGTACGTGACCTCTGCATCAGGCTGCCACCTAGGGAGCACAAATTCCAGAGAGCCGCCATCGTCGCTCTGTGCCTCGGTTTGGCGCGTGCCGCCTCCCCCCGACGCCTGGTCCCCTTGCACAACTGAGCGGCGGCGACTCCTATGCGTTGCCGACTCTCCCAACCTTTCAACAGCGGGATGGCCCGGTGAGCTCCAAGGACCCAGTAAGCCGAGACGTTCGCGGGCTGCCCTGTACGTCACCCCAGCCCATTGCATATCGTCATGGGGCTGTTCCCGGGTCATGCCACTTTGCGAGGTGGCACTGTTGCTTGATCCTACCATAGAAGACGTGCGAATAGGTAGAATCATAAGCCCGCCAGGCTCGGTCCTTGTTGCTGTGCCAGACTCAGGGGGTGTTGGGGGGGCCGGCGATGAACCGATCGACTCTCTTTGTTCTGGCTCTTGAAGGGACTGGTCGTTTGGCGTCCGCTCCGTGCTGGGCGCATCAGCACTGTCGATGGAGCCTCCTGGGGTATCTTCACCGGCGGCGCGAGCCTCCGATGTCGTGCTTGGACCGCTTTCCGAATTCCTCGGTTCCTGTATATCATCCATCGACAACCTCCTCTCGAGAATATGGGACGGGCAGTCAAAGTAGCGGGAGCACTCCTGGTCGTGGAACTCGACTGTCCGCCATCGACAGAGCGCCAGGCTAAACTGCAGGGAGTCTCCACTAGAGTACGAGCCTGTACGAGTAGATCCCGAGTCTGCGGAGTCGTCTGCGGCACTGGGCTCGCCGATGGGGATGAGCCTCGACTGGCCTGGCGGGCTGGCCATGTTAGGACATCAGGGCTCGAGTCCGTTTGACACGCCCTCGTCAGGCTCCGACTGATCAAGAATGTGTTGTAGCCGCTTCGGACGTTCGCGTCGACGTGTTGTGAAGGAAGTGGTTCGCCGCGGGTTTGAGCTCGAGATTTAAGGGTCCTGGGCGCCTCAGGTCTGAGCTCGGATCAGTCGTTGCCTCAGGAACTCGCCCTGCCAGAGCGGAGCAAAGGCACGAGCATGGCACAGCCACTTACCTCCCCTGGAAGTCCAGTCATGGTCGGGGCCGGCTGCGGCAGCAAGGCGAAAAGCGTTGGCGGGAGCCTTGGAAGCGTGACGAAGTCGCTGGAGGGTTTGAGGGGACCGGGAGACACGCGATCACCCTTGCGTCAAGGTGCAGACCAACAGCCTTATCTGAGGGATCAACGGCTTATCAACATGGTGTGGCGTCAGGTAGGCCTGGCTTAGTCACCTGGACCTCAGCGTCAGGAGACACGTCTGCTTTGCTTGCCAACTCACCTCACATATGCATGGCCTAATCAAGCTCATCATTGCCAGAGGGCTTTCACTGACCCTTATGGACATGTAACGTCTGCATCTCCTCACACATCTTCCTCGCAGTCGTTGTCTGGCCATGTCGGCATAGTCCTGGCTCCCGGACCCTCCATTAACTTAAAAGACGTGCCAGGGCTGCCGCGTCAAGCGCATGTCGCTGGGAGGCTTGGCTGACGACGCTGCTTTGATTGGCGATGATGCTTTTGAGTGGAGAGCAATTTACTGCATGCACATGCATGTTCTCTTCGATCTCGGTGTACAGAGATGCAGTTCTTCGATCATTGCAGGGCTTGCAACCCGAGTGGCTACCATCGTGAGCCAGCGATACAACTTCATCAAAATACTAATACATCCCCAAGCGGTCTCAAGCGTTCCCAAGCGTTCCCAAGCACGAATCACCTATTCGCCGACCTCTCGGTCATCGTTCCAGTGAACAAAGGACACGATGGACCATTTCCAGGTGCTGTGCCTAACCTTCTTGCCCCAAAAGTAGAGTGGTATCCACAGGATGAGTACCCCAGCCGATATTCCAGCCATGGCTCCGTACGCATTTTGATAACCGCTTTTGTTTATCCAAGGGTTGGTGTAAAATGACAGCAAGAAGCCAAACAGAGCTGTTCCTCCCGTCAGTTCCATGAACAAGCGCCGGGCAAGGGAAGCAAAGGGGCTGCTCACATTTGAAACCCATCACTGCCAAGGTGATCTCGCCAGCAACGGGTCGATATGCGTCAATGACATATACCAGACAAATGTTGGTGGCTTGGGTGATGGAGAAATTTACTGAGGATTGGTTAGCACGGATATCTCCCTCCGGGATTCGAACGACACTTACAGAGGCCAAGTCCGATGGTTGGGCATATCCAGTGAAGCTTGTGCTGGATGCCGACGCCAAAGAGGATCAGCGCCAATGGAGAAGTGATGCATGACAGCATAATCGCTGGCAACCGCATCTCAGGTTCGCGGATGCCGCCATTCCGCTTGGTCAAGTAATCGGCAACCTTGTCCCCCAGCTGACCTCCGGCTGGGAGGCCAAGCAGCGACCCGATGACGGCAGAGAAGAAGCATAGTCCAACTTGGTAGGGCTGAAAGTGATATGCCTGCTCGAATGCCGGGTCGACATTGGACGACACGGCCACGAGGAATCCAATGGTGGCGGCTTGGACAAGTGCCGCCCAGAGGACGGGTGGGAGGAGGATCAGACCAAAGGGTCGAACCATCATCTTCAGCATGTTTTCGTTTGTCAGACTTTTCTCGAAGAGCTGGAGAGACTGGACATAGCTCTGTCTCTTGGCCGCTGGCTTTGTGGTCCGCTCAACGTCAGACTTGGACGAACCGTGGTATCCCAGCTCTTCGGTCGAGGCGCAAGCCTCCTCCCCAGAGCGCTTTTCGCGAGGATAGGCAGTCTCGGGGAGGGTGAAGATGGCTAGCAGGAGGACAAAGCCAACCAGGGCAGCGCCCACCTCGTAGATGGTCCTCCAGCCATGGTCAATGGTGATGAGACCCGAGATGATCAGGCCGGCGGCGACACCAATGGAGAGGAAACATGTGTAGGCGGACATAATGGTCCCCCTCTCGTGCAGGAAGAAGATGTCAGCAATCGAAATAGGGGCAATGGTCTCGGCGGCGCCGGCTCCGAAGCCCATGAGGATGCGAGCCGCCAGGAACCCGGCGTACGACTTGTCGAAGATGAGCCACACCGATGTCACAAAATATATCAAGTAGCTGAGGATGTAGACGGGCCGGCGGCCCCATTTGTTTGCCATGGGGACCCAGACGAGGTTCCCCGTGCCCTGGAGGAGAGCCGTCGTGGTGAAGAAGTAGGCGACTTTGGGGATGGCAAACGTCATGAGGGTGTTGTCGGCCATGGACTCGGGGAAGAAGTCCAAGGCCGTCTGCACGATGGCGATGGTTGGCCCTGCGGCGAGGAAGTTGGACATGGCCATGGCCGTGCAGAGAACCGTGGCGATGTAGTACTTTTGCCATTTCGGCCTGGACGCGCCTGTCAGTATTTCTGCATACACATCTACGGCACCCCGAACCGGGGGAAACGAGGACGGGTCCGTACCAGTTCAAGGGATCGTTGGGGTCAGAAGTCGGCGTAGGGACCAAGATCAGGGCCTTGGTGTCGTGGTGCATGAGGCGGACGCTGCCCAAGGTCCGCTTGCGCCGCCTCTCGTCCCCATGGTTCTCGACGTTGGGGTCCAACGCCGCGGCGACGGTCACGGTCTTCTTGGACATGGTGGTGAAGACGGCCCTGTGCGCCTACAAAGACGGAGAGAGGGTCTCAGGATTCACATGGCGACTAATATGGCACGCGCGGAAATGGGGGTCTCGCGGCTTACAGATGAGGATGGCGTCCCTGCTAGCTTATTGAGTGCCGGGAGGGGCCCGTCTCGATCCACAGCAGCCTTGATTGCCCGTCTCGCCCCTCCTGTCAACGGTTGGCTATCGCGCCGGGGCGAAGAGCTGGTGTGGAGGGCTGAGATGCTCACAGACTGAGACAGCCGCCATGCGCAGCGGAAGATGCCGCACCGGGGAGGGAAAAGAAAAGGAAAGACAAGGAAGGGAAGGGCACATCTCATCAATCAGGCTCATGCAGGTTGCTCCCAGATTGGAAGATTTCGTCTGAGCACGAGGTTGGCTTGCAGCAACGCACTGGACAGCTGCCTCTGCAACCCTTCCTCGTACGAGCATGAAGCATTTCCTGCGAGGGCGCCTCTGGGGCCTGCGCGAGGCGTCACAGCTCAGACAAGGGGCGCCCCAGAGCCCAGACCTATCTCAGCCCCCGGGTACGGAGTACAATTGCTGACGGCTGGAACGGGCGAATCTATCAATCTGGCTCACAATTGCTCTCCAAATGGGCCGGGCCCGAGGACAATGGTCGTGGGCGCCAGCCGCAGCTGCGTCTTCTCCACAGCGCTCGACGAGCTGCACGGGCCGTCCGATATCAACGACATCAACGGTGACCCCTGCGGCCAGCGACCAGGGATGTGAATGGCCCTTGGGCTCCTCCATCAGCCTCCGGCTCCTTTGGCTCTCCCGCGCTGTTGGTGCCCGGCGCCATCTTAATGCGGGCGGGAGTCCGAGACGAACACGGCAGCTCCAGCAGGGGGCATCGCTGCCGCAGCCCTACCTACAAGTACCGAGGTACCTGGGGGTACCTACGAGTATGCGGGTGGCTGCTTTTCCTCGACAGGAGAAGAGTGCTGTCAACAATATGTTGGGGGAAGCGAAGTGCTATTGATGCATTTCTTCCCCGTCGAAAAAGCAGACGTGCTATTGATGGCCTGTTTGGAACTAGGGGCCGCCTGCGAAGGTATCTGCCACACACCAGATGCTCCACTGACCACCCGTCGATGGCGATTCCCGGTGGCCCGTCTATGTGGACCTGTACTCCGTAGCCTCCATCGAGTCTCTTCTTCCCCAGCACGCTCCTAGACCTACAGGTATCGTACTGGGTGCCATTGCGCGTCTCGTCCCGGTCCTCCTCCGTCTCCATATTTCCTGTCATCTCCATCTACGGAGTATGCCTTCATACTTCGAACACCTTGGCTCTCCCCTCGACGCCCAGTCCTGATTGTTCCCGGCCGATCCACCACCATCTGGCTTAAGGCAGGTCCATGTAAGCCCCCGCGAAACCCCCGCGAAACCCCACAGGCGCTCTGCTCTCCGTCGCCGAGCCCGCGTGGCCGAGCTCTCATCCTCCTCCACCTCGACCACGGCCCCCAACCTGCGTCCCCTCCGCCTTCGAGGAGGCCTCGCCATGGCTGGGCCGTCCCTGTCGCACATCCTCGACCCGCCACGGCCGGCTGCGCTCGCCACCGGGCTCGACGCAGCGCCAGCGTTCGCTCAACATGCCGTCATCTCAGTCGGCGGCCCCAGCTCCGGCTCCGCGGCTGCCTCGAGCGCGGTGCCGTCCCAGGCCCGTGCCGTGCCGAGCGCTGCTTCGTCGGCGTCTGCTCCTCAGCCGGGCCGTGGCCAACAGGCCTCGACATCGGCCGCGAAGAGCCATGCCGGGAGCAACCTCTATGCGTGTCGCGACTGCGGACGCTCATACTCTCGTCCCGAGCACCTCGTGAGACACGTCCAGACGCACACGCTGGGCCGCCGCTTCGTCTGCGAGATATGCAAAAAGTCATTCGCGCGAAAGGACCTCCTGCGAAGGCATGTCGCCAACCATGAAAACGACACGCCGCAGAAGCGCCGCCGCACGGCAACGTCACCGGGCGCTGGGCGGGTCACGCAGGCCTGCCGCCCGTGTGCTGCTGCCCGGGTCAAATGCGACGAGTCCAAGCCGTGTCGGCGCTGTGTCAACCGCAAGCTTACGTGCGTCGGGTCCGAGGCTGGATCGGCCGCCGCGATGCACCTCGTCAACCTCTCTGCGAATGCACATACTGCTACCAATGAGCTACCTGCCTTCCCAATTCCCGCTCCTGGATCTGGAGAATCTCTCGAGTCCTCCCCGGCTTCCCACATCCAAGTGCGATCTGTTCCCAATGGCTCTCTCTCGGGCCAAGATACCGCCACGACGAAGAGCACGCCCTTGTCGCAGACGACGTCTTACAAGCCCGAAGACAGCCAGCTGCCGACGCCCGACACGGCCGCGGACCAAGGTACAATCTGGCCCGAGACTGCCTTTGCCGATCGCATGTAGACTGACCTGACACAGGCAACATTGATACCTTCCCGCAGTCCTATGGAGCTCCGAGCACCATACCCAACGCCATCATGGACATGAACCGGACACCCTTTTTTGACTTTCTGCGAGATGTCCTTTATGATCAGCCCTTCGACCCACCACCGAGGTTACCCGACTCGCAAGGCCTCGCAGTGCTGGATTTCTGCGACAATGCCAACCTGGAGTTGACCGACATGGACTTTGGCCTCTTGGACACCTGGAACTTGGACGGCATGGTGGAAGGCACGCTGCCGGCCCAGGAGGTTGCCGCTCAGTCGGCAAACTCGGCTGAGATGTCCCAGATGCGGCAGAGCCTGGTCCAGGCTTGGACGGAGTCGCCGTGGCGCTGGGACCCGAAAGCCCATGACTCCGGATACAAGGAGCAAGGCTTTCTTCCCGTCCCTACCAACGACACTTCTGGCGCTCAGTTCCAGGAGAGCCACAGGCGCCTCAAAAGAGTGGTGGCGGAGAAGCTGGAGCAGCCTGCCAGGGACCGGGTCCTGGCCATTGTGCTGTCGACATGTCGCCAAAACGCCACGACGAATCGCGTGGCCGCGTCGTTTCCAACAGTCGAAGTGATGGACACCTTGGTGCACATCTTCCTCGCGGCCCAGGTTTGCCAGGTAGACGAATGGATTCACTTCCCTACCTTCAAGCTGAACGAGCAGTGGCCCGAATGGATAGCGATGGCGGCAGCGATGGGAGGGGGGCTGACGCCGGTCCCCACGCTCCGCAAGTTCGGCTTCGCCATACAGGAAGCCGTCCGTAAGTGTTTTCTCGACTTGACACTTCCCTGGCCCGTGTGCTTACGTTTGACCTGACAGGAGTTACAATACCGGAACGGGTATGAGGCGTCTCGAGGCCATTGGAATTCGGACGCACAGCTAACGCCGTCCCAGTTTGAAGAAAACAACACGGCCATTCAGAGGCTCGGCCTTGTGCAATCTCTGATTCTGGTGCAAGATCTTGGCTTGTGGTGCGGCAATCGTCGGAAAATGGAGATTGCCGAGTGCCACCTTGTTATCCCGGTAACGGTAAGGGATCACCTCGACGCCTGTTCGGCATGAGCTCATGTTGTCCAGATGATGCGTTATCGCGGCAAGTTTCAGCGATCAAAATACCCCGTCATCACGGTTGATGCCTCGGATGAAGGAGAGGTTCTTGAACAGAAATGGAGGTCATGGGTCGAGAGGGAGCAGTGGAAACGGTTCGTCCCCACGTCGTTTCCGGCAACACGAGCTGACGGGAATTTGTACAGGCTAGTGTTTCACTGTTACGTCCGGGAGGCACAGATATCCATGACCACATTGACCAACCCGTGTCTGGCCTACTCTGAGCTGACGCTGCCGCTCCCGGAGTCGAGAGATCTTTGGTTCGCGCAGAATGCAGTGGAGTGGAAGGCTCGATACCTGGAAAGGAATGCCGGGCAGAGCAAGAGGCCGCCTTCGGTGGGCGACCTGTTCCACGACGTCCACCTCCTCACGCAGAACCACCTGCGGCTGGACGTGCAGTACTCCATATCCATCTTCTTGCATGGATTCTGGGCCCTCGTGCTGGAGTATCGGCAGCTGAGTTCCGTCCACCGAACTCGCTCCTACGCCAACAGCCTGGGCGGAAACCCCATTTCGCTGCTGAGCTCCCGCCACCAGGAGCTCGTCAAGGACCTCCAGAGCTTTCAGCTCATCGCCTCGGGGTGGCATGACATGTCGGCGCGGGAGCACCTGCTTCTCAACCTGCTCATGATGAATCTTCACGTCTCCCTGGACGACATGCAGCTCTTTTCCGGCAAAGAGGGAGAGGACCAGGCGCGCCGGATATACCCCGTGCTGCAGCAGTGGGCGACGAGCTCAGAGTCTCGATCCGCGGTGTGGTGCGCCGCGCAGATCCTGCGATATGCCAGGTTCTTCCCGCCGGATCACCTCAAGGACTTTTACGCCGTCGCCGTCCACCACGCCGCGCTCACATTGTGGACGTACGGTGTCGTGGTGCAGGCCAGCCGGCGGCTGCCCATGGCGGCGCAGTACCCTGCAGAGCCCATTTACCTGGACGGAGGCGACTCCATCGCGATACAGAGGTTCATCGGCCTCGACCAGGGGCGGCCGCTCATCAAGGGGACGGTGGGTCGGGCGGGCGTGCCGGACGCGTCGCTGCACGATCCGCGGACGTGCATGGAGGTTGCCCAGGGCATTCTACGCTGCAACTTTTCGCGCGTGCAGGAAATGCCGCCTCTGGTCGAGAACCTGTGCCAGATAATCAGGCAGTTGGGGAATGCGGCGTGGGCGGTTGGACTGGGGTGATGGGATGGCAGAGCCGACGCCGCGTCCAACACCGTCGGCTCAGGAGCAAGAGCTGTACGGATAGAGGATCTGTGCTTGAATAATTGTCGTGCCTTGGATCGCAAGCCTTGGGCATGACACGATGCGGGCCCAAAGGCTTGCGATCCAAGCCATCGTCTCCAAAGCACACGCACACAGGAGCCTGTCACATGTACTCGTAGCATCATGACACGATAGGTGGATGCCCATGTGAGCCACTTCACAAGTGCCGAGCACCATAGAAATAGAAACGTGGTCATCTCTTAGGCTCTGAGCCACCAGGGGCTTGGTTTGGCCAGCCGGGGGAGCTGACAGGCTGCGCCCCACTGCCTCCGGGTGAGGTGCCGACACACCCGACGACGACCACGACGGTTCACCATCATGCCTTGATATTCGCGCCTTCGCAGGACCTCCTCGGACACGAACCACAGTCTCAGCCTTGCCTCCCACTTCCCCTCGCCGTCCCCCTCCGCGCGCCGCTCCCTCTGCAGCGCCGCCGGGGCCCGCGATGGACCCCGCCGGCAGCCTCCTCCGGTGGCCGTCCGCGACGATGCTCATGGCCACCACCGCCGTCGCGACGGCCCTGCTGCTCGCGCTCGCGCGGGCGACGCTCTGGCCGCGCAGGGCCAAGGTGCTGCGCGGGCCGCCGCGGACGGCGCCTCCGCAC
>JALHCA010000649.1:0-22395 GCA_024340505.1 Tolypocladium nubicola | reverse complement strand
CTGCTCGTGCCGGGCGGCCGGGGCACGCGCGACGCGGCGGCGCGGGCGGCCGACGTGGCCTACATCCGCGCGGCGTTCCCGCGGCTGCGCTTCCTGCTGACGGTGTGCACGGGGAGCGCGCTGGCGGCGCGGGCCGGCGTGCTGGACGGCCGGCGGGCGACGTCGAACAAGGTGTCGTTTGAGTGGGTGCGTATCGGCTCCGGCCCGGCTCGGCTCGGCGCCGGCTCGGGACTCCTCCGAGCCCGCCGTGCGTGTGCTGTAGAGTGTCTCTGACGGGTGCGTGCAGGTCCGGGCGCAGGGCCCCAACGTCGACTGGGTCCGGCACGCGCGCTGGGTCGCCGACGGCAAGGTGTGGACGTCGTCGGGCATCTCGGCGGGCATCGACATGACGTACGCGTTCGTGGCGGCGCAGTACGGCGAGGACGTGGCGGCGGCCATCGCGAGCGACTCCGAGTACGAGCGCAACACGGACCCGTCCAACGACCCCTTCGCGGGGACGTCGCCGTCGCCGTCGCCGTCGCCGTGAGAGGATGCTGGAGACGCAGGGGCCACGACGCGTTGCGCATTGGAGCGCCCCGAGTAGGCAACTGCAGCCGTGTTTCGCGTCGGGCGAGCAGATCGGGTCAGCTGCTGGCGGGCGCGCCGCGCTCATTCGCTGCTCGGATTCCGAAGGGTCAGCTGCCTCGCTCCGATGACGCCGAGGAGTCATGCTGAGTCTGAGCCGGGTAAGCCCGCATGGCCCCCCAGGCGTTAGCGTGGCTGCGCAAGGGGCGGGGGGCCGCGATGAAACGGCACTGCTGCGCTCTGCAGCCTGTATTCTCAAACGGAGCCGTTGCAGGTAGAGCCGCGTTATAATGACAAGAGCAGAGGCATGATATACATATGCTTTGTACGGTATGCTGCATCGTCGCGGCTTACCCGTTGCGGCAAGACGCGGGAACGGTGGGGGCGGCAGCTGCCTGGGACGGCCCGTCTTATTAATATCCACGCCGCCCATTGATCTTATCTGATGCTGCATCCGCCATGCCGTGCAACGCGGCCTCTGCGTCTCTGCGTCCTTTCTGCGCCCTTCTGCATCCGAGCCCCTTGCCTGGCCTCCAGCCCCCTGCACGAGCGGCCTGCCCGTCGGTGACATGACTCCCCGTCCGGCTGCGATATAAGAGCGGTGCGTCACAAGAGCGGTGCGATACAGGAGTGGCGCGATACAAGAGCCTCGTGCGATACAGGTCTGGCGCGCGCAACGACCGCCTCGACTCCCCGTCCTCCACCGCAGCACCGCCCGCCAGCATGTCGCTCCCCGGCGAAACGGCGCCCCTCCTGGGCCCTCCGCACCTCGCCCCGACGAGCCGTCCCGAGCCGTCCTCCGCCCGCGACGACGCCGGGCTGCTGCCGCGGCGCCCCGTCTCGCCCCCTATCCGCGGCCGGGCCCCCGGCGTCGCGCGCATGGAGATGGTCTCGGCGCGGCTCACCGCCCTCGAGCGCGCCTGGCTCTTCTGGGGCATCTTCCTCGTCGGCTACGCCTACGGGCTCGAGAGCCAGGTCCGCTCGGCGTACCAGCCCTACGCCACCTCCAGCTTCTCGCTGCACTCGTACCTCTCGACCATCAACGTGCTGCGCAGCGTCATCGCCGTCGCCGTGCAGCCGACGGCCGCCAAGGTCGCCGACGTCTTCGGCCGCTTCGAGATCGTCGCCATCTCCACCGTCTGCTACGTCGTCGGCATGGCCATCGAGTCGACCGCCGCCTCCGTCTACGCCTTCTGCGCCGGCGCCGTCGTCTACCAGGTCGGATACACGTGCGTCGTGCTGCTGCTCGAGGTCCTCGTCGCCGACTTCTCGTCCATGCGCGCCCGCGTCTTCTTCAGCTACATCCCCGCGCTGCCCTTTATCATCAACACCTGGATCAGCGGCATCGTCACCTCGGCCGTGCTGTCCGTCACCACCTGGCGCTGGGGCATCGGCATGTGGTGCATCATCTACCCCGTGGCCTCCCTGCCGCTGCTCGTCACCCTCTACTCGGTCGAGCGCCGCGTCATCATGCCCAAGGCCGGCGCGCCAAAGGGCTCCGGCGGCACGATGCAGTGGCTGGGCGTCGGCAAGGCGCGCGGTAGTCTCTTCCACCAGCTCGACGTCGTGGGCCTCGTGACCCTGGTGTCCGCGTTCAGCCTCATCCTCGCGCCCCTGACCATCGTCGGAGGCACCGTCTCGCACTGGCGCAACCCGGGCATCGTGGCCGCGCTCGTCGTCGGCTTCATCCTCGTCCCCGTCTTCGTCTTCTGGGAGCGAAAAGGGGCGAGGACGCCGCTCGTGCCGTTCCATCTGCTGACGGATCGCGGCGTCTGGGCGGCCCTGGCCGTCAGGAGCCTGCTCAACTTTGCCTGGTACGTCCAGGGCAACTACCTCTACACCGTCCTCATCGTCGCCTTTGACTTTTCCATCGAGACGGCGACGCGCATCCTGTCCTTTTTCTCCTTCTTCGGCGTCGTCAGCGGAGTCGTCGTCGGCGCCATCGTCTATAGATTCCGACGGCTCAAGTACATCATCGTGGCGGGGACGTGCCTCTTCATGGTCGGGTTTTTCGTCTTGTACAGCTTTCCGGGCGGTGCGTCGGCTCACTCCAAGTCGGGTGTCATCGGCGGCCAGGTCCTCCTCGGCCTTGCCAGCGGTCTGTTCGCGTATCCGACGCAGGCGTCCATCCAGGCCTCGGCCACCCGCGATCATGTCGCGATCCTGACCGGCCTCTACCTGTCCTTCTACAACGTGGGCAGCGCGTTCGGCACGTGCCTGGCCGGCGCCATCTGGACGCAGACGCTGCTCCCAGCCTTGACGGCCAACCTCGCCTTCCAGCCCAACGGCACGTTGGCCAAGGCCATGTACGACTCGCCCTTCCCGGTCGTCAAGGAGTACCCCGTGGGCACCGAGATCCGCGCCGCCATCATCATGAGCTACCGGCACGTCCAGCAGCTGCTCTGCATCGCGGGCCTGTGCATCTGCGTGCCCATGATCGGGTTTGCGCTGGCGCTCCGGAACCCGCGGCTGTCCGAGAAGCAGATCCAGGACGAGGCGCGGGACGGGGCGGACGAGGGCTCGTGAAGGGACATCCATTTCTACACCGTACTGCTTTTACAACGGATGGCTGTCGAGAGGCCATGATACCCAACACGACACTGCATATCAGACTTATTTCGCGTTACATGACCTTAGCAGGCGATTCGTTTTCACCATCGTTCAAGCATAAGCGGCATCTTTTATTTACGTTGCATTACTTTACATTATATAGAGAGAGCTTGGGGCCCAGACGCCCGTCATCACTTATACAAATTTTATTTTACCCTGGAACGATGAGGCCAGTCTACCATGACCGTATTGACAGCACACTGCGAACTGCAGATGCATTGCCACTTTATTCTCCACAACCATCTTGTCACAGGTTCATGTCTCGGGGCAACGTGCTGTTCGCGGGGTTCGTGCCGGCCTCGATGCAGAGTCCCGACGTCATCCGGCGCCTCCGGCTGTGACTCGGCATGCCGTCAGCACGCAATCAATTATAAATCTATCTTTACGCGAGATGTGACTTTACGGGCGCATTTCACTGATATACTTCACAACGCCACTAGCCGACATCAAGAAAAGGGCGTAAACGGCATCAAGCCTTGTCTCCAACTGCAGTCGTACAGGTTGGCTGCATGATTTATAACAGCCATCACCGAGAACCCCTCACCGAACACAGTCACTCGCAGTACACCATTCACAAACAACTCGTCCCAAATGTCGCAGGTAAAGCCCTTCAGAATCGCCGTGCCCGACTCATCCCTCCAGCTCCTCAAGGAAAAGCTCGCCGCGTCGACGTTCACGCAAGACGTCGAGTTTTCCGACGACTGGGACTACGGCGTGCCGCTGAGCGATGTCAAGCGCCTGGCTGCGCGCTGGCGCGACGGCTTCGACTGGCGCGCACAAGAGGCACGGCTCAACGAGGTCCCGCAGTTCACGACCACCGTCTCCGTCGATGGCTTTGGCGAGCTCAATGTGCACCTCGTGCATCAGAAGAGCAGCAAGCCGGGGAGTATCCCGCTGCTCTTCTGCCACGGATGTACGCCCTGCTCCGTGAAAGCAACATAGAATGCAGCTGACAGCGCATCGCGCAAACAGGGCCCGGCAGCTTCTACGAAGCCCTCAAGATCCTGCCGCACCTGACGGAGCCGACGTCTGCAGATGCGCCCTCGTTCCACGTCGTCGTGCCATCGCTGCCCAACTACGGCTTCTCGGACGGCGTGGCCAAGAAGGGCTTTAGCATCCCGCAGTACGCCGACACGCTGCACAAGGTCATGTTGAACCTGGGCTACGACAAATACGGTGCGCGCATCCCCCTCGCTCGTGTCGGGTGGTTTCGTATGTGCGCGCTGACCTCTGTGCAGTCACCCAAGGCGGCGACTGGGGCTTCATCATCACCCGCCTCATCGGCATCCAGTACCCGGACCACTGCCTCGCCTCACACATCAACTTTGTGCGCGTCCTCGGGCCGCCCAAGCTCTCCAGGGCGCCGCTGCTGTACCTGCAGCACGCCGTGCGGCCGTACTCGAAACCCGAAAAGGAGGGCCGCGAGCGCACCGCGTGGTTCGCCGCCGAGGGCTTCGGGTACAACCTGCTGCAGAGCACCAAGCCGTCGACGCTCGGGTTCGCGCTGGCCGACTCGCCCGTCGCGCTGCTCGCCTGGGTGTACGAGAAGCTGCACGACTGGACCGACGGGTACCCCTGGACCGACGACGAGATCCTGACCTGGGTCTCCGTCTACCAGTTCTCCACGGCCGGGCCGGCGGCCAGCGCGCGAATCTACTACGAGTCCAAGCACGCCGAGGCCGAGCAGATCGCGCGGGGGCTCGAGTACGTCCCACGGGTGCAGCTGGGAGTGTCCGCAGACGTGGGCGCGGACGCTGGGGCCGGTGGTGTTCGAAAAGAGGCACGACAGCGGGGGGCACTTTGCAGCGCACGAGATGCCGGAGGCGCTGGCGGAGGACCTGAGGAGCATGTTTGGGAGGGCCGGGGGGGCGCGTGAGGTTGCGAGGAGGTTTGAGAGGGAGTCGAGGCTGTAGAAATGAGGTTAAGATGATGCTGGTTACCCTATACCACGCCAGCTTGGTGGTCAACTCGGCCTGGTTGAGATCTTCCTACTACGTATCGATATTCAGATCCTTTAACAACTTTGTATGAAGTACTAAACCACAACCCAATCCTTGTTAACGAACCGTGCATGTCACATTCATTTTCCTCCAAGACTGGTCCAGTTGATGCTACGGAGTACGGATTACAGGCAGCCAGGATCCACCGTCGGTGCGCCGTTGGCTGCCACTGGAGCGGCATCGGCCCCAACCTCTACCGAGCCATGTTTAAACCCCGTCACCTCAGCGAAACCAGCAATCGAGCATCGTCCAGCGACCCTCACCAGCGTCCTCGGACACTGCCAGACCCAGCAACCATGGCGTCTCTGCCCCAGGACGCGGCGAGCCCCGAAAAGAAGAAGCGCCCGAGCGCCCTGCGGTCGATTCTCGCCGGGTCGACTGCCGGCGCGATTGAGATTGGTTCGTCCGCTGGGAGCCGCGACGTCATGAACGAAGCTTGCTGACGCCATTGTTCTGTAGCCATCACATACCCTGCCGAATGTACGTCTCGAGACCCGGTCGACCTTCCGTCCGACGGCGAGGGGAGCAGAACGGGCGGCTGACAGCGCATGCAGTCGCAAAGACACGGTCACAGCTCAACCGGCGGCTCGCCGAGGGCCAGAAGCTGCCGTGGCCGCCGTTCGGCAAGCAGTGGTACGCCGGGTGCACGACGCTCATCATCGGCAACTCGGCCAAGGCTGGCATCCGTACGTGACCCTGCTCGTCCCGGGGAGCCCAGCGCGGCAGCAGCAGAACTGACGGCGACAGGATTCGTCGCGTTCGACCAGTACAAGAGCCTCCTCGCCGATGCGGACGGCAAGCTCAGCGGCCCGCGGACGGTGCTCGCCGGCTTCGGCGCCGGCGTGACCGAGTCGCTTCTCGCCGTGACGCCGACCGAGAGCATCAAGACGACGCTGTGAGTGGCCCACCCGGTGCGCTGTCCGGGGAGAGACCGAGTGCTGAAGACGTGCAGCATCGACGATCGCAAGTCGGCCAACCCCCGCATGCGCGGCTTCCTCCACGCCGTGCCCATCATCGCCCGCGAGCGCGGCCTCCGCGGCTTCTTCCAGGGCTTCGTGCCCACGACGCTGCGCCAGTCGGCCAACAGCGCCACGCGCTTCGGCTCCTACACCTTCCTCAAGCAGATGGCCGAGTCGTACACGGCGCCGGGCGAGAAGCTCGGCGCCGTCGGCACCTTTGGCATCGGCGGCCTGGCCGGGCTGGTGACCGTCTTCGTCACGCAGCCGCTCGACACGGTCAAGACGCGCATGCAGAGCCCCGACGCGCGCGCCCTCTACGGCAACACGGCGCGCTGCGCGGGCCTCATCTTCAAGCAGGAGGGCGTGCTGACGTTTTGGAGCGGCGCGCTGCCGCGGCTGGTGCGCCTGGTGCTGAGCGGCGGCATCGTGTTTACCATGTACGAGAAGAGCATGGACATGATGGATCGGCTGGACCCGGAGATGAAGTACATTTGACTGGACCGAGAGCGGAGATGTGGCATCTGACAATGGACGTCTGGCGTTATGGGAATAGACGCCTGGATAAAGGTTTCTTGGAGCGCAGCCTCGTATTATACAGCTAGCCCAGACATATCGTACAAGCCGCATCGTATCATGGGTATCTCCTGCACCACGGGTAGAGACTCGGGACTGATCCTCTCGCCGACAACTCCTCACTGCAGCCGGACCATGCCGGACAGCCGCTTGCCTATCCTCTCGAGCCACGTCCGCTTGGGCGCCTCCTCGATCTCGCGCACCAGGTCCTCGAAATACGCCGGCTGGCTCGTCGGCTCGAGCATCGGGCCCTTGAGCTTGTACTGCGCGCTGTCAGCCACCACGTTGCGTCTCGGGCGTGGGCGTGCTGGCGCACCCGGTCGCGGAACTTGTTCTGCACGAGAAACTGCAGCGCGCGCGCCTTGAGCAGCTCCTCGGCCTCGGGCGGGGGCGTCGCGCGGGCGTAGCGCTCGTCGACGACCCTGCGCAGGACGTCCTGGAACTGGTAGTCGGGGCGCAGCTCCTGCTTGGGCCACTTGGCGAAGACGTCGCCGTAGATGCGGCGCTGCGCGGGGTTAGTCGGGCTGAATGGAGAGGCAGGGTGAGGCGAGGCATACTGCTATTGACCGCGACATGGCTGCTGGTGTGGACGGAGCGATGCGGACATCGTTGACGCTGCGAGTCGAGAATATTTGATCCACCGACGCCGACATTGGCGCCGTACAGTGTGCAGTGCGAGCATGAGTCTACCCGCACTGTCAGCTCTTGTCTCTGACTCGGTTCTGCCTCAGGCAGCAGAAAGTAATGGCGCTCTCCTGTTACAGCGGGTGGCCCAGCGCTTGCAGGGGCTTCAGGCCCAGGCCGTCCAGGCTCGGCCAGACCCGGCGACTCCGCTCCGCTGGGAGATGCTTCGTCAGCTGTTGCTTGGCTGCTCAGCGTCAGGACAGGAGGCCGCTGGAGCATCACCACCACCATCTCCGTCAATCATTCGCTCATTCACTTCATCTATCCAGTCGGGGCGCTTCATCCGCCAGTTCTCCTACACCCCTCGAGTTTCCTTTCTTGGCGCCTCCCTCCTCCGCCGACCCTCTGCCGCCGACGCCGCTCTCCGCTCTCCGCTCTCTTCTGCCATCAGCGCACTTCGCCCTCGCCTCCTCTTCCGCGCCGGTCGCCGAGACGCAACGTGACGACGCTAGATCGTCCGTGGCGAGCCCAACACGAGGCGGTCACTGTATGCCACCGCCAAATTGAAATCTCTACCGTCGCATCCATCGCCATGTCCGGGCGATACGAGAGGGTATGTGTTGTGGAAACGCAGCAACTGGCGCAACCACCGCTGACGCATCTCGCTGCAGGTGAATGCCCAAGCCGACGACAACGACGGAGCCGACTCCTCCCCCCAACATAGGCTACACCACGACATCCCCAACTCGCCGCCCCCGTCCTTTCGCTCTCGCGCCTCTTCGCCGACGCACCGCGGCCCCGTCGACCCCGACCTCGCCGATGCCTTTGACGCCGACGATGGCAGCGACGACGACGAGCCCGACGACCGGCAACGGCTGGTGCGACAGAGCACGACGCCGTCGAGCTCGTCTGTGAGCAGCGGCTCGGGCCCGCATCTCGACGCGTTCGACGATCAACCGACCATCTCACCCAATACAACGTCGTCGAGCTCGCGGCCGAGGGTCATGGGCGGCGGCGTTGGCACCGATGGCGTTTTTGCCAACCTGTCGGCGCGGCCGGAGCGCACAGAGTCGGAAAAGGATGAGCAGCCACCCGTGAGTGATTCTGGCCGATCGCGGCTGAGTATGTGAGCGTGACACTGATGTACGGATGTAGACATACGAACAAGCCGCGGCCGACGCCGCGCCCCCGTACTGGGAGACGACGATTATGGCGCCGGGCTTTGGCGGGGCCGATGAGGTCTACGTCGACGGCATGCCCGTGGGCTCCGTCTTCTCCTTCATCTGGAATGGCATGATCTCGACGTCGTTCCAGCTCGTCGGCTTCCTGCTCACCTACCTCCTCCACTCGACACACGCGGCCAAGAACGGATCTCGCGCCGGCCTGGGCATCACCCTGATCCAGTACGGCTTCTACATGAGGAGCTCCTCGGAGGGCGAACCGCCCGTCATGAGTGGCCCTGACGGGTACGCCGCGCCGCCCGACCCGAACTCGCACGACTTCGACACCAGCGACGTGACGGACGGCGGGGGCGGGGCCGGCTCCGTCTTCAACGGCAGCGAGTGGATGGCGTACGTGCTCATGGTGGTTGGCTGGTTCATCCTCATCAAGAGCGTGGCCGAGTTCCTCAAGGCACGCAGGCACGAGCAGCTGGTCATGCAGAGCCCCGACCGCGGGCTGGGCGTGCCCATTATCGCAGAGGGCGAGACTGCCGACCACGTGGTATGAGGAGCGTTTCTGTGCAGCGAGTCGTGCAGCTGCCGCATGACAGGCGTGGGCATTCTCAGTGGCGTTTGGGTGATATTTGGTAGCTTTCCGTCTGTTGGACTTTGCTTGGTAAAAGACATGACGCGTACGAATAGCACGCATACTCTCGTTTCAGACGTCTTCCTTACATAGAAGAAGCCATTGATTTCGATACTCTATGTCTGTGATATGGAGCGCGTCTCCTCCTGATCAGTAATATAGTACAGAGCAAAGCCCACCAGATAATGGGGTGACAAAAGGCGCGGGTGGCGCGGGGGCCATTCGTCCACGGAGTTCGGCCCCGCACTCTCCGTCATGCGGGCGTCAGCGACCGAGAACCGGCCCCTCTCCATCCGGGTGTCGACACCGACTTCGACCTCGACCTCGCAGCTTCGCTCACGGGCTCTCCGTTACCCACCGACACCGCCCCTGCCCATGACAGCTGCTCAACGCCTGCGCACAAGTCTACTGCTGCTCGCCCTCGTCCTCGCCTACGCCGACATCGTGGTAGCGAAGCTGGCGCCGTCGAGCCGATCCCTGCGCACCATCGCTCCCGTCCCGCGGATGCTCTCGCAGCGACATCGCCACCACCACCGCCCCTTCACGACACCGCACGCCGCCGTCGCCATGGCCTGGCGCTGCTCTGGCGCCTCCAACGCCGGCCTCGTGGACAACATGTGGCGCCACGGCCTCATCTCCGACCCGGCCGTCAAGGCCGCCTTCCAGAGCGTCGACCGCGCGCACTACGCGCCCGTGGACCCCTACGACGACTCCCCGCAGGCCATCGGCCACCGCGCCACCATCTCGGCGCCGCACATGCACGCCTCGGCCGTGCAGGAGGTCCTGCCCTTCCTGCTGCCGTCGGCGCGCCGCCCGGCCCCGCGCGTGCTCGACGTGGGCTCCGGCTCGGGCTACCTGACGCACGTGCTCGCCGAGCTGGTGGGCGAGCGCGGGCTGGCCGTCGGCCTGGAGCACATCCGCGAGCTGCGGGACCTCGGGGAGGTGAACATGCGCAAGAGCGAGGGCGGCCGGGGGTTGCTGGAGGCGGGGAGGGCGCGGTTCCGCGTGGGCGATGGGAGGCTGGGCCTGGTGGAGGGGGCGAGGCCCGGCGAGGAGGATGGCGGGACGGGCTGGGATGTGATTCACGTTGGGGCGTCGGCGAGGGAGGTTCACCAGCAGCTGCTGGACCAGCTCAAGTCCCCGGGATGGTAGGCACCCTCATCCTGGAGGGTTGACCCCGACTAACCCCCTGGCAGCATCTTCATCCCCGTGGACGACGACGAGGACGGCTTCTCGCAGCATATTTGGCGCATCGAAAAGGATGCCGAGGGCAAGGTTACCAAGCACTGCCTCTTTGGTGTGCGATACGTGCCGCTGACGGACGCGCCGGGAAGGACCTAGAGGCGCCAGACTGTCCATTTCCTTCACCGGGTGAGATTTTCGTGACGATGGTTTAACAAGCAGTGGGACGGGAGGAGATATAATACCCGATCAAACGCGCCAAGATGCTAATGTATTGAAGATGAAGTGCCCGACTGGGAAAGCTCTAACGTTACATGATCGTGTCCGCGTACTACATGCTACTCATAATGTTTCCGCGCGTCAATATCCCCGAGACGAAAAGAAAATAAGAAAAAGGAAAGAAAAAAAAAAGACCCATGCAGTACAAAAACCAGTTCTATCCATTCAATCCGCCGGGACGCCTTGTTTCTGTCAATATCTCATTCCCTGTCGCTCGCCTCATGACGGCCCGACGGCCAGCACGACAGCGCTCAGAAGCAGCGCCAAGACGCGGCCCGAATGCTGGACAGAAGCCGCGCTGACGACGATAGGCGCCTGCGTTGGCGTGCCGAGGCTGTCGCCGTTGCCCTCTGGGGGCGGCTTGTCGGGGGAGTCGTTGGCGGGGAGCTTTGTATATGCGGGCGGAGGGGGGTGCATGTGCGTGCTGTTGGCGTGCTTCGGGTGCTGCCGCGGAGCGTATGTCGGTGGCGGAGGGTGAGGAGGCTCATGGCAGCCCTCGGGGGGACAATCGGGCTTCTCGCTGGCCAGGAAGTCAGGCTCGTCTGGCGGGGACGAGGTGGTGGCCTCGATGGCCGTCTTCGCGGGCCGCGCCATCTTGGTCTCAACAGGCGGCCGCGTCGACTTCGTGGCCGTGCCCTCCTCGCGGTCCTCGTGCTCCTCCGCCGGCGGTATCGGGTCCGTGACGATCTTCATGTACAGGTTAAACACCCCCTTGCCGTCCTTGCTGGGCCCGCCACAGCGCCCGCCCTTTTCATCCCCCTCGTCGCACAGCGTGCTGCACTCCGCCTCGGCGACGGCGTCCCACTTGGCCTCCTGCCCGGACGCCGGATCGCCGCAGTGGCAATGCCCGCTGCCGAGCGCCGCGTACGCCGCCTTCGGCCCGCACGCCTCCTGGCAGCGGTCCGGGGTAAAGGGGCGCGCGAGGTCCGGGCGCAGGGGGAAAGCGGCCGCGTTGGCCCGCACGCAGCCCATGTACTGGAAGCCCGGGGCGGCGTGGTCGGGGCCCGCGGCGGCGAGGGTGGCCAGCAGACCGGCGAGGAGGACGGCGCGAGCCATGGCGTAGGCGTGCGGGTTTAGATGTGGGCTTGGTGATGGTGATGGTGGTCGATGGGGGATGTCGTCTGGTGGATGATGGGGTGGTTGATGGTGATGGCGCCAAGTGTATGCCTTGAGATGGGGCGGCTGAGGCTTCTCGACAAAGTGTAGACTGAGGATGGGCCCAAATGAAACGGTTAAGGAAGAGGGCTGAAGGAGGTTTACGGCCCTTTAACTTGCGTGCGTGCTGCTGCTGTGGAGTTGGTAACCCGGTGGTGATGATGGACTCGCACGGTTATATACCTTCATCTGCTGCGACTCCCCAGCCGCCGCGGCTGCCAAATGCCACCCCCATTCTTGCCTGCTCCGACGAGCCAAGCTCAGGCACGGAGACAGCCTTACCCGTCGAACCGCCTGCTGACTGCTATCTAGCGAGGCAGGCCATGCCGTGGAATGTGGCACGTTGGGCACTTACACGGCGGGAGGCGCCTGTGCCGCAACTTCTGCGCAGCTGCGACACGGCGACGGCTTCCCGACAGCGAGACGGCGTTCCTGCGCGGGGTCGGTCGCAGAACGACAAAGGGAGCAGAACAGCGCGCCAGGCTACTGCTGGTGGTGCAGTACAGCCTCTCCCAGGCATCGCGGTGCACCAAGGGAGGCTGTCTAAGACATGGCGCCAGCCATGCACCGGCGATTTCTGCTGCCAAGAGGGGAACAGGATTGCGCTCTTGGCCGCGCACTCGGCTGGTTGTCGTGCTCGTGCGCATTTCGAGGTGCGGCTCTGGGGAGGACGGCGTTTGGCGCTGCGATGTGGGAGTGGTGAGGCTTGCTGGACAATAATTGCGGGTGGTGGGACGGGGGATGGAGGGATGCGACCAGGTGTTGCTACTGCGGATGCATCGCCATGAGACGAGGCATTCTTACGACTGCCATCCCAAGCACATCAGTGGACCTCGTGCGCATGAGGCCTCGCAAAGTATTGCGGCCTTGTCTTCAGGTGCTGCTTCAGTTCACAGCAAGCCATGTTGCCCATTGGCATCTCAGACTTGGCTTGGTAGGACTGGGAGGCAGCGGGGGAGTCTATACGAGAGGATGAGAAACACTTCGTACGCAGTTGGAGCCAAGTCTCCCATCCTGGGTAGCCCATCCAGACTCGCAACTACTCGTACACCATGGTAATGGTCGTTGAGCAAGCTCGACAAGACCTGTCGAGAGGCGTCCCTCCAGCAGAGCAATGCATATTCGTGGGGTCTTTCCTAACCATCGCGGCAATTCAACGATGGATGTATGCAACGGCCCTACTCCTGGCGCAAGTGGCATCACCTCGCCACCACCACTTCCTTGGTGCAGGATGGGATTTCTACTCGGCGGTTCGTGGTCCTATAAAAGACTCCTGTGGGAGCCCTGTCGAGGATTTCGAGGCAATCCTACGGCGCAGCAGTCGCGTCTGCAATCGCCGTGACACGTGGCGGCAGCAGATTTTACCCGCATCTTCCAAACACACCTCCAACTCCCCATCGCCATTGACTGCAGTTGCGAGCCATCACCTCAAGCCATGACCTGCAGTGGTCCAGGACTCCAGCTTTGATGTGCAAGCCGTGCACGATCCGCCACCGCCTAGCTGCAATCGGACACGACCGAGAGCCTCGAGAACGCAGCTCCGAACCAACACCGTTGGCTGGTTGACTCACCCAGCTAAACCGTCATCCCCCTCCCTGTCCGCCTTAAAAGCTCGAGACGACTGGGCAAATTGATTGCTTTTCCCTCGCTCCATTACAGACCCGTGCCGCCAGACCCGTCCTCATCAATGGCAGCGAAAGGGCCCCCGTCGCTCGTCGACATTTCGTCCGTGGAGTGGCCTGACGTGGCCTCTCTCACTCTGGAAGCGACATACGATGAGCTCCGTCGCGTTCATGCCTTGGAGCGCATCGTCAACCCCCGCAGCGCCAAATCGCTGGATTATGAAGACGGCAATGATGAAGACGGCAAGGGAGATGCCAACGACACGGACGAGGACGGAAACGATGAAAAGGCCAGCGACAAAGACGATCCTGTCGCGGAAGCCCGTGCGAGAGCCGTCCAGCACGTCGACCAGCGACGCACCACGCTCTGGACCAAGGCCATGGAGCTCTCGTGCCGCACAATCCGACCACTCAGCATTCTCGACCTCCCTCTGGATATCCTCCGCGATATTTTTGTCTGCTTCCAGGCCCCCGATATAACACCCACGAGAATCGGCCGTTCGCGCAACTCCGAAGACGCGCAGCTTCGCGTCCAGGTCATCCAGCGCGCCCGCCTCGCGTGCCGCCTCTTCCACGACGTCGTCTCGCCCCTCCTGTTCCCCATCCTCAGGGTAGGAATCAGCCAGGCGTCCCTGGACCTGGCAGACGGCATCTCCAGGAGGCCCCTCCTCGCCGCGGGCGTCCGCGTTGTGTGCGTCTCGCTCGATTACCGTGTCAAGGAGCTTGCCGAGGACCTGTCGCGCTTTGCGGAGAGCCGTAAGAAGGCCCTGAAAGCCATATGCGGATACTGCAGTTACCACGAAGAGACGTGGTTTCTGGGTGGCTACGACACGGACGATGAGACGGTCTGCGAGCTGCCGCACCGCGTGTATCTCCAGGCCATGGACAATTATACGGCCATCCGGAGAGCATGGGACAAAGAGAGTGAGAACTCTCAGGATGCCGAGGATCTTAAATACCAACAGGTGCTTCGCCGAGGGTACGAAGAGTACCGGCTGAAGCATGAGGAGCAATTCCGGCTCATTTCGGACGGATCCTTTGTAAACTCGCTCGCGGCGTCAATGTCTCGGATGCCGCATGCAGTATCCCTCAAACAGGCCGACGACATAGACTGCTATCCCAACCTATACACCAGTAAGCCGGACGTGCTGAACGACACTGACGCACTTGCACGGCTCCTGGTCAGCCCGCACGACTGGAAGACAATCGAGGAACTGGACGGCGGAGCCGAGCTCGTGCCCGCGAAGCTGCTGTCGGAGCTCCCCATCGCCATTCACCGCGCGGGCATCCGCCTGCGACACCTCGACGTCTGCTGCTTCCCAGTCAGAAGCAACTACTCCATGTTGTGTCCCGAGCGCCTGGACCCGGCGAGCCCGCCATGGACAGACTTGCGCGCAGCGTGCCAAGATCTCGAGACGTTCGCGCTCGGACGGGGAGGCATGAACTGTCTGCCCATTCGAAAGAGCCATATCCCGGCCGAGGGGAGAGACCACATCGACAACTATCTCGCCGCCATGCTCTCCGGCAAGCGCCTCGAAGTTGTAAACTTGCAACTCCGCGTCTTTGGAATCAACGACGGCCAGACCAACAGGAGGGATCACTACCGCCTGGGCTCCGTCCTGGCCATGGCAGAATGGCCCCGTGTCCAAGACGTCACGATCATGGACGTCGCGTTGGACGAAGCCGACCTCGAGGGCCTGTGCAAGGGGCTGGGCTACCATATAAGCAGCATCTATCTGTGCAACCTGCAGCTCAAGAGCGGCAGCTGGGTCAATGCCCTGGATGTGCTGCGCGACAGGTTCGCGTCGCGGTGCGCCCAGGAAACGTGCAAAGTGACTTTCTATGACCTCACGGGCGGCGAGTTTGGGGAGTCAGGGGTCAAGGAAACCGACCCCCTTGCCTGGATGGACCCCGAGAACTGGGACCTCGACGACGAGCCGCCGCTTCTTGTGGGACTGTCTGAGAAGTACGTCAAGGGCGAGGTGGAAGAGAATCCACTGAAGCGGGAGGAATTGAAGGCGCTCGTCGCTGCGATTGACATGGCTTGACTCCTGGGCAGTGCACAGGTGAATGCAAGCAGGCGCGGGCATCGGCATGGAGCTTGACTTGCAAGAGCCAAGCAGACTCGTCGAATGAATGATCACATTTTCATAAGAAGACGGCAGGCGACATGGAGGAGGTGGATGGATGTGTTGGTGACCCTACGCGTAAATCTGCACAGCACAGCTCCGCAAGAATGAGAGGCCGCAGAACAAGCTTTTAATTTGACTCTGGGTGGCTCAGCCTTGTGGTCTGTTTTTGGCAGAGTTTGGCGTGCATTGGCAATATATAAATACCTAGACTCCAGACCTGCAAAGACGCGACTTCACTGCCCTCACGAGGTACACCACGACGAGAACGACGCCACCCAACATCCATCTACAAGCAACCTCGCCTTTCTCAACACACGACATCATTCCTCTGGCAGCGACCAACATCCAGCCTTTCCTTAGGCCCTTGAAATCATTATGCTGAGATACCTAGAGGTTGTCGTCGCCGGCGTCGCCGTTTTGGTGGGCGTCGGCTTTTTCCTCATCGGATGGTGCCACAAGCGCAACAGCAAACAAACCATCGCATCCACCATGCAGGATGAAGATGGCTCTTCCATGAACAACGAGCTTCAACACGCGCATCCGCCATCCTCCTCCGCCAAGGGCACCAGCAACCCGCCACCGGGGTGCTACGCTCGCGGTGGTCCCCTCCTACCCCCCCCGACCTTCTTCGCCTGGCGGTGGCGGCGGACTCAAGCCGAGCCCGCCGGCACGCCGTCTCACGCGGGGCTGCCGCACAACTACGCGCTGCCGCGGCATTTGCGCGAACAACCTCCGGTGCGCATGGGCGAGGAGGAGCCTCCACGTACCGAGATGGCACTACTCCACTGGGAGTGGAGGAATGAGCACCTAATTTGGGAAGACGATCCCTGGGGGCTCAGAATAAACCTGACCATCATTCCAAATACGCGGCTGACTGGAGAGGAACGGCAATGGGGGCTGAGGGTGATACTGAGAAGAAGGCCAGATGTGCAGCTGGCTGGGGGGGAACGGCCCTGGGTGCTGAGAATGGAGCTGAGAATTCCACTGGTGTAGGCGGGCACTTGTGGCAACGGGATATCGCAAACGGAGGTTGTTCCAGTGTATGCTACACCGGCTTTATCTTTAACTTAACAGCAAATTGTTTACATCGTGAATAATGCCATGCCCACGCGGCCCCTTATCACGCTGGATGCCATGCGACGTAGTCGCCTTGCCCACATCCGCATTCCTCCCCCCTTGACAACCTCTCGAAGCAGCATGCCCCAGTGGCCGGGTCCTTGGCCCTGCCCTCTTCAACAGCTCCGACTGGCCCCCAGGTTTGTCGCCAAGAGCCCGGGGCTCACGCAAAACGTCTTGACGCCGTGTCCTTGCGGATCCAGTGCCACGTCAGAAAGATCATGTTGAGCGCCCCCTTGCACGCCTTGTAGCCCTGCATGGCGACGAGGTCTGTCTTGGTCGAAGTGGGAGTTATACGCGCGCCTACGCAGCCGTTAGTGCTGTTGAACGAGAACGTATGCCCAGGCATGGCGTACCGGCGTTGTGAATGAGAACGTCGACCTTGCCAACTTGCTTTTGACAAGCTTGGTCGCCATGATATTGGAGTCGTCATCCGTGATGTAGGCCTGCACCAGCTCGAGGGTGCTGGCGCCCTATGGCACAATCTTGCGCAGCTCCTCCTCGCCCTGGACGGCCCGCGGCTGCCGAGAAGATGTTACGCCTCGGGGGGCTGGAGAAGGGCCTTGCGGCCTCGAAGCAGATGCCCTTGCTAATGTCGGTAATGAAGATGGCTTCCTTGCTAGCTATGGTAGTGGTTCGATGTAAGAAGCCTGTGGACTTGCCCCCGCGCGGCGCGCGGGAGACTCCAAGTTAGGGCGGGCATGGGAATGATCACGGTGAATCCAAAGTTCGACGTTCTTCCCCCCTCCTGGGGAGACGGGGGATGGCCCGGATGGAAGCAGCGTAGAAGAAAGTGAACAAGCTCAAAGTTAGAACTGTAGAGTTCGCAAGACGTCTCGAGTGGTGGTGACCCAAAACGAGTGGGCTAACCACTTGGACCCGACAGTCCAAGTTCGACCGGCCATCGTACCCACGTCGAACTTGTTGACCACAGGATCAACGGATGGACGCGGATGTTCCGTCTCGTTCCAGGCATTCCATGGGAGGTCGAAGCACGAAGTACGTAGCTGAAATATTAATTTCTAGCGTAGCTTTTCCAGTAATCCAAGCTCTTTCCTTTATGTACTCCTGTCCTATCGTGTGATTAGGCCCCACCACGATCCAAGACCGGGGGAAGCTGGCGGTCTACTCCGTACCTCCACCCATTTATAAGTACCTTTCACCCACACCGATACTGTGCAAGCCAGAATGAGTGGATCAGCATTGTGTATTGAAGAAGGCGGTCAGGAAAGGTGACATCAATGGGTGTGTATTGCGTTGGGGCCCCTCAACTAAAGGAGGGACAACCACCATCTACTTACAGGTATCCTGCTCAAAAGGCACTTTGGTACGCATACAACACTAGCGCTTTTCCAAGGCATTGTGGCGTTTCAGGCACATGGGTACATGTCAACTTGTTACGGGTCAAACACGTGTGTGTCTTTGACCTGTCTTTACCACCCGTAGTGCTACGAAGTAGACGCTCTCGAACAACGGCCTCTACCCTTTTACAACTACTTATATCCCTCTGCCCCTTACTCGTAGTCGTTTGCATACTACGAAGGACGTTATCCACCATGAGCCGCGTATCGATACTCTGAGGCATAACATATGGGCCGGAGGCCCTTACATGGGTCTTAACGTAGGCCCTTGAGCATTACCCGTAATGCAATAATGCAGTTACTTCGTTCAAAGTACGGTAAAGCTAATTTATGGCATGAGTTTTGCTTTTTGCTGTATCTAATCAAACCTTACTTATACCATAATACTACAGATATACCCTTATTACTCGTAGTGGTAGGAATACAAATTCCAAACGATTAATACACCTCTGAGCACCAATACTTAAAGCAGTCAATTGGCCACCCATATTGTCTTTCAAACCATTCTCAAACCCATCGCTCACATAACGTTCATTTATACTCCAGGAACCACTTCAATATGAAAGCTTCGACTACCATTGTTACTGTCGCTGGGCTAGGTCTTGCCAATTCGCAAGCCACGCCTAACAAATCAGATGGCCCCCAGTGCGCCGATGTCACCAAGGCCTTGGACAATATAACGAGCACCTGGAGAGATATTCAAAACCAGCTCAACTGGGTAATGCCTCAGAATTTTAAGGCTGGTACCCCGGGAAATGAAGCTATGCAAGCGTCACAGAGAGTTTGGACCGATATGTGGAAGATCGAGGCTATTGTTCGAGAAAACGTAAGTGCTCTATATATTTTCCATCTTTAGATAGCTCTAACATGCATATAGTGCTCCGGAAATAACTAGAAGTCTGAACCGAAAGGGCATAGACATGGCGGCAAAGAGCACGAATTCTTGAATGCGATTGGGGTATTTTGTTGGGGTGATATAGATCCTTGACTAGAAAAACAGAAAATATGAAAAAAGTAGAGGAACGCCAGGAGGTCTGACATCCCATAGATATGTGAGAGACATCTAGGTCCTTAAGACTAAGCCTAGGCCTGATATAGCTTGGCAGGCAGCGATAAAGGTGCCGTTCCTAGACGATAGTCCGATGAGCCGTCGACTCTATGCCGAGCAAGAATCCAAGCTGCTGCGCCACTTTATACTAATACCGTACTTGCGTACTTCGTTGGGGGAGAACGGACACATCAAAAGCCGAGTGCAACGGGTGCTGTGTAAGTCATGACATCTGTGTAAGAGGTATCGCCCGTCTAGTAGTGTAAGCGATGTCAAGCCGTGTAGGTGGTGCCTGCGCAAGCATATTTCTCACAATAGCCCCGAACACATCAACGAGCACGCCACATACCTCAAAGAAGCATGCGATCAGTTGCAGACGCTAGACAGAGGACATCAGAACCAGAAACCATGAACATAGTGCAGCCATACTTGCATCAACCATTGCGCTCATTGGCAAGGTCCTGCGATAGCCTGCGATAGGTGAGATCCTCCAGCAGGTCTAGGGCACAGCCAAATGCACACAGAATATCCAGAAAGACATTATGATCATAAAAAACTCTGTCGGATTGAGCACGTCACCGCTGAATGCAGCCAATATAAGCGGAGGAAGAACCGCAGCCGCGTCCTCCCTGCAGGTTGGCGCCAAGGCTTGCAAGATAGCGGTATTAACGACTAGAATACGTATACGTACGTATATTGCCTCGATCCGAGGGCCGACAGCAACGGGACGCGTTTATGAGCAAAAGCAATGCCTGCCAAGCAGATATTCACATAGGTTTAATATATAAAGATCGACGAGATAACGAGGGCCAACTCAAAATGGGAGGGGAAACAATGAATTTGGATACTGAGATTCATTCAAGATAGGGGGCCATCTATTCTAACGCCATAAAAAGCCCCTATATGCCCTGGAATCCGAATTTCCGGCTTTCCGTCTCTTGTGATTAGCATTTTCCTTATCCTGTCTGATCCAGTACCCTAACTAATACAGGGTCTATCACCTGAGGTCGCAGTCCCTGGCCCAAAACGCTCCATCGAGGACATGACTGCCAAGTGACGACGAGATGTTCTGGGGAAGAAGATAACACACGCCGGTGTAGATTTCGTGCGGTTTGTAATAAATCGCCAGGCATTCGAAGTCGGTGTGGTCAATGCAAGATTCCATGCAAAGATCCACTGTGTCGATATGTCTTTCGATATCAGAGACCAAATAAGCGTCCACTGATAGACCAGCCGCGAAGCCGCACATGGGAACACAGGCGCCCTTCTCACAGGCCTGGTTGCCCTCGCACTCAGTGTCTTTGGTGCATTCGGGCTCGGGCTCAGGGACACAGGCGCCGTCATCGCAGGTGGGGCAGCCTATATCCGAGGCTATGTAGGGGGTGCTCGGACTATAAGGAGAGACCGTCCAACATTGTTCCAGAGATTTCTGGGCGAGCCAGCAGGTCTCCTCGACGTGTATGAACATCAAACAGCTAGAATCGTCAAGGCATTCCGTATAGCAGTCCGCTCTAGTATAATTTCCCGGGAGGACAAAGTAGGACCCACCGCAATCCAATCCGGGTGCTTTGAGATTAATGGAGCCGTGCAATTCGCATTGGCACTCGAAGTCCACGCAGTTTAGTCTGTCTAAACAGACTCCATCGCGGCAGGCATCGCCGTCATCGCAATCGTCGTGATTCTTGCACGTATCAGGACCGTCGGGAACTGTGGGAGTGCCCGTGGGTGTGTATGCCGTTTCTGTGGTCGTCGCGGTATCCGTAGCAGTGCTCGTGGCCGTACCAGCGTCCGTTGGTAGCTCGCATTCGCGGTCGTAAAAGTACCAAGGTTCGGCCGATGAGCCAGGAGACATAGGCCTAAATACGGTGGAGACGCCGGCGGAAAAACGTGAACATATTCGACTGTCTGTCCTATAAATATATGAAAGGCAGCCCAAGTGGCTCAAGCAAAAGCTCTTGCAGTCCGCCAGATCACCACCGACTGTTTGGGAGGGGATCTCAGCACCATTTGTGCGCCACTCGCCGGGCTGGCCGCACTGCGGCACAGCCGTGGACGTGGCCGCGGGGGCAGTCTGGGTTGTTGTGATAGTATCCGTGTCGGTAGCCGTGTCTGTGGCCGTTGCCGTGTCTGTAGTAGCGGTGCTTGTAGCCGTAGCGGTGCTTGTAGCCGTAGCGGTGCTTGTAGCCGTAGCGGTGTTTGTAGCCGTAACAGTGTCCGTAACCGTTGGTAACCCGCAGTCGCGGTCGAATAAGTGGATTCCGTTGCTACTGGTAGAGCGAAATACGGCCGCGGCGCCGTTGGAGTAAAGGGTACAAAACGCATCCTGCGTTGCGTACGAAAGGCACTCCTCGACTTTCAAGCACTCTGCCTTGCAGGCCGCCGCATTAGAAACCTTGAACCAAGGGGTGAGGTTGCCATCTGGGCGTAGATTGCCTTCCATGCCGCACAGCGTGCAGTCACGGTCATATGCCAAACCCCCCCTGGGTTCCATGCCATTCTCAACAATGGCTGCGACGTCGACAGGCGAATGCTGACAATCATGCTCACCAGGACCATAGACATATGCAAGGCAATGAGTATTGCGCAAGCACATGTTCTTGCAGTCCGCTTGATGAGCAGTCCAAAATGGGGAGGTCATTGGCTTGTCTGGGTCGGGGAGTCCATAACCTGGTAGGCCGCATTGCGCGATAGCCGTGGACGTGGCCGTGGGGCCAGTATGGGTTGCTGTAGTCGTGGCCGTATCTGTGGTTGTAGCCGTGTCTGTGGTTGTAGCCGTGTCTGTGGCTGTAGCCGTGTCCGTGGTTGTAGCCGTGTCCGTGGTTGTAGCCGTATCCGTGGTTGTATCCGTAGCCGTGGTTGTAGCCGTATCTGTGGTTGTAGCCGTGTCCGTAGCCGTGTCCGTAGCCGTGTCCGTGGCCGTAGACGTAGACGTAGCAGTGTCTGTAGCTGTCGCAGTGTCTGTAGTAGTGTCCGTAGCCGTATCCGTAGTAGTGTCTGTGGCAGTAGCCGTGTCTGTGGCCGTATCCGTAGTAGTGTCTGTGGCTGTGTTCGTGGCCGTATCTGTACCCGTGTCTGTAGCCGTAGCTGTGTCCGTAGACGTAGACGTAGCCGTGTCTGTAACCGTAGCCGTGGTCGTAGTGTCTGTGGCCGTTGGTAATACGCAGTGGCGATCGTATACATAACCCCCCCGGGGTTCCTTGCCTTTCTCAACCGTGGTTGCGGCGTCGTGTTTTGAAAGGATACAGTTTTTTCGAGCATCAAGACGATGTAATTAGGGTTAGGGTTAGGGTTAGGGTTAGGGTTAGGGTTAGGGTTAGGGTTAGGGTTAGGGTTAGGGTTAGGGTTAGGGTTAGGGTTAGGGTTA
>JALHCA010000006.1:0-41494 GCA_024340505.1 Tolypocladium nubicola | reverse complement strand
GGAATAGTAGGGAACTCGAGTCCCAAGATTTCGCCGATCCTTCTGATCCATTGTGCAATCATCTGGTAGGTGATAGGCTTGTCCGCCGACATCTTACAGCCGGTGAGGTCCTTGACAGCTCGACGGAATATGTATGTATCCTTCAATTCACCTCTGAGAGGCAGAGGTAATTCCCGCTCGTCCGGGTGGATGTCAAGGTTGGCTAGGTGTTCCGGTGATGTGAGACTTGGCGCTCGAAACGCGCGATGGCGAAATATGATCCCCAGTAAGAAGACATGAGGGTTGAGCAGCAGGGATGGGTCAAACAGGGTCTCGGGGATTGGGAACGTTTTCCTAGCATTTAGTCAGCGCCGTACACGGCAAACAGAGGTCCAGCAGTCCTCACGCGTCTTTGACACCGAGATATGTCTTTGTAAAGGCCAGGGTGAATCGAATCAAAATGTTATGCGGCCCGCCCTCTGGATCTCTTACCAGCGCGAGTCGAATGTCTCCAAACCGGAGACGCAGGATAGATGTGGGACGCGCTCCCGCGGGAGCGAGCAGAAGGAGGAAGAGAACGGCGAGAATCCTCAGTTCCCCAAGCTTGAACGACTTCTTTGTAGTGCTAATCGTCGTCTCGATTTGCTCTCTAAGGTCTTCAATAGTCATGCAACGATTCGCTCGCTTCTGGTGGCTCAGCCCATGCTTTTTGGCGAGGTCTCGGAGCACCTGAATGATTAGCCGCGTGTCCTAGTGTTGGTTGGGACTGGTCATACCTTATGCATACGCCGGTTCATCTTTGCATCGAGCTTGTCTCCCGTGGCTCTCTGGAAGACGAGCCGGAAGACTTTCCAGTACGTGCCCAAGGAGCTGCTCTTTTTGGTGCCTCGCTTTTTCCTGCCATCCTTGCCGACCTTCTGATTCAGTGACCAGTCGAAGAAGTTGTACAGCACCCGTACGGAGGTGGAAGCGGCGAGGGACTCAAAACATTCCTGAGGGGCACGTCCCAGGACCTCGCAGTACCTGCAAATTGACAGGACACTCAAATTAGTGGCCAGACCAAGGAAGGGAGCTGCATGTTGCTTACCGACGCCACTGCTCTTCGCATGCATCCAGAAGCAGCTTACTACCATCGCTGTAGTCTTGGGCCTCGTAGGCGCTGTCATTAAAACCCTCAATGGCCCGTCGGTAGTACTCGGGAGAATGGACGTTGCCGCCGAAGAGTTGGATCTGATCGTCGACATCGACGTCGAGGTCTCGATCCTCGTCATCGAGACCTCGATCCTCGTCATCGCAGCTCAGGTCTTCGATACCTGTTGCTTCCGTCTCGGGGCTCGAGTCGTCGGCCTCATTCTTGTCGAAGCCGTCTACCCCATACTCGTCGTCTGGAGAGTAGGATGCATCCGAATCGTTTGCGTGGTCGAAAGGGTGCTTGCGACCTGCCATGATTGAGGACTTCAGGAGCCAGTCAGTTGGGTGCTCTGCGTAAGAAAGGGGGAGAAGGTCGAATCTCGTGTGCAGAGAAGACGAGCCGGGAAGGAGACTTGCCAGCAGGGCGCAGGGCGGAGCGAGCGCTCCTTAAGTACGACGACCCAGGCGATGCCGCCATTTTTGGTGGTTTGTGGCTCCTGCGTCATGGGAGTGTCCGAAAGAGGATCCGAGAAGCAGACAACGGGCTACATACAGTCTCGTGGGTTGGCCAGGTCAATGGAGTCGCCTGGCGGTCCCTCTTGATTGGTTGCGAAAAGAGTAACTTGAGAGGTACGTGTCGGTGCCTGGCGGGGTGGACCCGTCAGCGAGACAGAGCCAGGTCTTAAAGCGGCGCTGGATCCCTGGCAAATAACCCACCACCTGCGGTGGCAGAGACCACTACAACCGGTGGTAAAGTCGCCGTCACATTGTTTAAGGGAGTAAATCAAGAACTTAATTATATTACTATATACTCTAGCAAGACTTTACCTAAAGTAGAAGGCAAATAACTTAAGAGTCCATAGTCGAAGAACGAGTAGACGTGATAATTCTTCGTTCCTGCCTCCTCTAGCACGTAGGCAGTTACACGGAAATAATCTTTTCTAGGGGTTAGATAAGTTAGATGTGCACGAACGCGTAGTTCAGCTCTTCAAGGCTCAGAGCAAGCGTCCTGTCTGATAGGCTCTTGTCTAAACTTGTCTAAACTAAGGGGACATTACATCCTTTTGTTATTATCTTAACGAACAAGAACGAGGTACTGAATAACCCACAAGGGCATACGGAGTTTATATTACCCGGCGCCGGATCCGGATTTAATATATGGAATTCTCCCGCTAGCTGCCGCTCCGTTCAAACTTAAACCTCGATTTATCTCGGACCTTCCTCCATCGGCTGCGCTCGTTAAGGTAAGAACGAACTCCCGTCAACATCCTGGTCTGGTGCTATTGGCACGATGACTTCTGCCAAACCGAAGAGGGCCAGGGCGCCTGCCAAGCCCAAGTCGAACACCAAGTCAGCGGGAAAAAGTAAGCCTGCAGCGAAGCACAGCAATGCCACAGCTACCCAGTCAGCTGGTGTGACAGAGACTTCAACACGGGCCCGAAATGACATCGTGGACGGCAACCATCTTCTCAAGTCTGTCAAAGGGAAACCCTCAGAAGCCGGCAAGACATACGACTGGTTGGCCGCACAGCGCTGCGACGGTTGCCCGGACTGGCAGAAGACGGCGGACTCGAACGACTTCTCTCGGATCAGTCCCGCGCCAGCCAACAGAAAGACTATCTTGGTTGGTAGGGACGCGGCGCGGCGGAAAGAGAAATGGGTCGAGAGCAAGCACCAACCGGGCGTATACGTGCTGGGGACGTGGGAGACATCCGTCACCGGGGTGGCCTCTCTATCCACCTACTTGCTCTTCAAGAATTCGCGAACATGCATTGTCTATTGCGACAGTGCAGGTAAGTCATCAGCTTGTTTCCACCATCCAAGCCCTCAATCTACATGGTGCCGACACCCCGTTCACGTCTTAACGAGCCTTCGTTCCTTCGTGAAAAAAGGCGGCTTTACACCTAACCCTCACTTCATTCCCGTTTTAACGAGCATTTGTTCGTTAAGGCGAAAACGAAGTCGTCCGCCCCGTCGCCCGCCCCACGAAAGTGGTGCACTATCGGCATATGAAGAACCTTGAGCTAATATGCTCGCAGTCTGCGACATCGTTGGATCCGCCCTCCGTGTGATTACCCTCAAGTACATCAACGAAGCGGTGGGTGAGGAATTGGCTCGCGATCGACTCGTTTAGGTGCCGGCCGATCACGAACCTGAATTCGCAAAGTGGATGGCTGTGGTCCGCGGGTCTACGAACGGTTTGGACACTTCTCTGGTCGAGCCAATGAACAGCCTCAGTCCCAGGGTCGTGATGGAGAATATCGCACAAAACCCCCGAATGAAGGCCATCCTTGAAATCATCGCAAAGGGTTGCAAGAGGCCTACCTTCATTCCGGTTACGACGCAAGTCGTACAAGGCACCATTACAGACACCAACAGACTGTCCACCCCCGCATTCGTTGCCGCACATGCCCTGCAGCTCTTGATGTTCGCACCTCTTCACTGGACGCCCGAATTCGAGCCAGAGACATGCGGCGAGTATGCGCGCCGATTCCCAACGCCGGCCGGCCATGGAAACGGGATTGAATACACTGGTTCAAAGCACGATGTCCAGGTCGCCGGTTTCAGCCTCGAGGATTACCACCGGGCGGTATGTATGCTGATGCTAGCACATACGAGGCGCAAGGCCACGAACCGTGACGTCTTGGCCAAGCGCCCAACGCCAGAGTCAAAGAGCGCGGGGCTGGAGGGTTATTACAACCCCGCCGACATCATCCCGGCCTTCGCGGACGAGTCGGAGGCCAAGCTCAGTCACATCATCAACGAGCGAGCACTCGAGATGGAACGCGCCATGGGAGCCCTCGAAAGCATGGCTGCAACGAACGCCGCCTCAGAGGACCCACGCACCCCCGCGACGCCGAGCAAGCTCGGCTCCCGTCCAGCTGTCATCACCGGCAGCGACGCGCTGGACCTCCACGCCATGGTTGGGGAAGCAATGTCGGTGAGCATGGAGCGCAAGGGATACGAAATGTCTAGGCGCAAGGCCTCTCGATTCAGGCAAATCGAGAGGGACATCGCGAAGCCAAGGGCGTCTGACCTCATGCACCTATTCGAGACCCTGGACAACAACGACCAGCAATTCGACGTCGACACGACCACCAGGCGGACCGAGAGGGCCGTCGACGCGTTTGTCGAGACGCTTGTCGAGGCACACGAGGACTCCCTCGTGACGTTTCGCAGCAGCGTCCAGAACTCAGACGCCGTACGGGCGTACTCGCAGGCGAATCCGGGGGACGATGACGGCCTGTTACAGAAGTTCGAGAAGGCCTTTGCACTCGAGATATCCACGAACGCACACGCGCCACCCAAGACACTTGACTGGGATGACTTCTGTGGCCGCGCGGGGATAACGCCGTACCCCGAGTTCCAAATGTTCTCCGGTTGCGATGTGCAGGCCTTGAAAGCGCACCAAGTTGCCGGTAAGTCCTTCCTACCCCACTGCCTCGCCGCCGTTTCATTGTAGTCTTAACGAGCATCTGTACTCGGCACACTTGTTAAGACTAGAACGAAGCCATGTCGCGAGACCACCCCACCCCGGCGACTCGAAGTTGGCTTGATTTTAGACCTCTCTCTGATGGAAGCCAAGTTGAACCAGGGCAAGAGCATCATGCTGGGAAACGACATGGGCCTGGGCAAGACCAAGGAGATGTACGCTCTAGTCGAGCTACAGACACGTCTGCTCAAGAGAAAGCAAGACGCTGGCGAGACCGTGGTGTACAAGCCGACCCTGATTGTCAACCCGGTCCAGACAATCACTCAGACGGCCAAGGAGTCGGAGCAATTTCCCGGGATCAAGGCCCTCGTTTACTACGGCGAGGCGAAGGGATACGTCGGCACGTCGAATGCCCGGATAATACGCTCTGGAGACCTGGCAAGGACCATCCTCAAGCTGCCGACCGACGATCCACAGGTGAGTCTTGCGCATGCTGCTAAGCATTCATTTCATTAACGTGGTAACGAACTGCCGCTAACCACCCGAACAGACCGGCCGTACCGTCGTGCTGACGACGAACTCTACGCTCCTCAGAAGAGAGATTCTCAAGCGGGAATATCGCGTCATCTTACGGGAGATGAAGAGTCTCAAGCGGAAGAACGCGTCGACGAATAAACAGCCAAGGAAGAAAGGTCAAACGGCCTCGCCGGAAGACATTGAAGACGCCACCTTCGAGTCGGAGCCTGCAGCTGACCTCTGGGAGACCGACGAGGAGGCCATCGCCCGCTGCTGTTATGAGGATGGACGTGTCGACGAAAAGCGTCTGCCCAAGTTCTTCTTTGGAAGTAGCAACACTGACAGATTGGTGAGAATCCCCAGGGGCTCACCTGCCCGAGCCGACGGTTGTCTGGTCGAGTACTCGTTGAAGACCCCGGACCTTGGCCGCTGCAACTGGGAGTTCTTGATCGTCGACGAGGCTCATGTGGCTCGACGAATGGACGGTGCATACAACCACTCCTATCGCCTGTTGAGTTGGTCTACCCTTGTATGGGTAACGGGTACGATCCTAATGTCCGGACTTCGAGATATCCTTAGCCCTACCTACCTCATGTGGATGAGGCTCGACATTCAGTTTAGCGACTGGCAAGGGTTGGACCTCGGCGACGTCCGCGTTATGTTCGAACCAAGCTACGACCCAATGGCAGAAATGAATGAAGTCGGAGACCGGAAATGCAAGGGCCTATTCCACACTAGCGTTGGGATCGTTGACACGGAGGCTGGTCAGAAGATGGCTAGGCTATTCAACGAGCACGAGTTCCGATGCTGGATGGTCTCGAGCGAATTGATTAAGATGGCCGGCGACCTCGGATCATGGGGCATTGGGACGGGCAAGGACGTCATCCAGCCGCTTCTCGCACAGCTTGCGATCCGCCGCACCATCAAGACTCCCCTGCAGCTTCCGGACGAGACAACGACATATCCTGCCCTGGAGCTCCCCCCGATGAAGGTCTTCACGGAAGAGCTTCAGTTCAGTCCAGCCCTAAGAAAAGCCGTCTTCGCGCACGGGGAGAAGATGTCTCGATCGCTGAACAGGCTTGCCGCCAGTGGTGATCTAGAGAACATTTCGACTCCGAGCCACGGAGGTCGACTCGACGGTGCGAGCAGCCAGCTCAACTTCGCGTCGTACAGAGAGGGAATATTTGGAGCCCACGACTTTCGAAACATCCAGCTCATGCAGGTTGACGTGTCGCACATATTTGGTTCTCACAAGGGTCGGGCTCTAACGGAGCTGAGACGCCTCAGAGACGGCAACATTGAGAAGACAACCACCGAGGCCGAGAACGCCTCGAAGCCTCAGGGCCCGCCCCCTGTTGTCGGTGTTGAGCATCTGAAGGTGCTCCGCGATAACAATAACCACGGCGCCCTGGACTACCTATGGTCTCAGACACGACGCGACCCGCATATCGCAACTCTGCTGGGCGCTCAGCAGTGGCTACGATGGACGCTGGCAACCAGCCCAATTACTACCCGCCTGGTCAAGCTCTGCTTCGACTACGTCCACAACAAGGGGAAAAGAGTTGTAGTGTTTGCAGACACGCCCTGGATACAAGAGTAAGTGCCCTAACTTTCTGTTTACCGAATGCGGTAGCTATGGGTTGGGCTATCGACTTCGTTCCGGTCTTAATAAGGCGCGTGTCCATTAAGACCGAAACGAAGTCAGTGGCGCGGCCCACTGCTGTCCTGGGAAGATGTTTTAGATAGGTACTAATTGGTGTATAGGATAACCTTGAGTGTCCTCCGGATGGCTGGCTTTAACGTGAATACGGTCCGCTCCTCTGACAAAACGACCCGCAAACAGCGGCAAATTGATGCATTTAACGATCCGACATCTGACGTGCAAATTTTCCTTGCAAACATCAACATCATGGCGACTGGAGTGAACCTGCACTTCCAGTGTCACCGTGGCATCACCATCAATTTCCACTCGAATGCTGGGATGATGAAGCAAGTTCATCACAGGTTGTTTCGACTCGGACAGGGCGAGGAAGTGGTATGGCACAGTCTGAAAGTCATCAACTCGTTCCACGACCATCAGGAGCGACTTTGTCTTGGCAAGGCCGCCATTCAGATGTCAGCAACGACACCCTTACCAGCCTGGATACCGGATGATTTGCGAGAGGTAGTGCTCTTCGAGTACCTCAAGGCTTACTACCACCACCCGTTCAACCGCTATCCTTGGATCGTCCTGCGGGATCTGGAGCATCAAGATTTTAACTACAATTCGACGCACACCATCAAATTCGGCCACGCCGCCTCGCTTGTAGCCAGGCTTGTGATGAGCGAGGGTTGTGACCGTGACTTCTGGGAGCGCTCGTCGACGTACATTGTCGAAGCCCTGGTGCGGATCGTGGAGAACCTCGAACTTAAACATGTCGAGTCGATGCTGACTCGACCGCTCCCGGACCTGAAGCAGTGGCTCGATGTGGACTTTACCGTGGTCTTGGCCAAGGCGCGGACCGATGTCGAGACGGAGGCGGCAACCCGTTCTCGGAGGAAACGGGTGATGGAGGGCGTCCAGGCTCGCAAGTCCAAGCCTCTAAGTGACGAGTTCATTGCCGACTCCGACATGGAAAACGATGAGGTTACCGATGATGAGACTGACTCTAACAGCGCCGACGAAGAGGAGAGCGTTGCCAGCAGCGACGACGAGACACGCCCGGACGAGGACACTAGAGACGCAGGGCAAGGGGAGGTGTCTCCTGAGCCAGAGTCGCCGTCGGGTGCACCTGAGCAGGAGGATTAAGGTGTCGGGGTGGCCTTGGCAGATTGGACTTTGTTGTCTGAGACGCTGGGGTTGGAGTTAGACGAGGTTTTTGGTCTTCGGTGATTGAAAACCTGCCCTGGCAGACTGGACTTTGTTGTCTGAGACGCTGGGGTTATAGGGATTGCGTTCGGGTAACTGGTCTTCGGTGATTGGAAACCCGATAAAATTGGTGTCGATGGAAATATACTTAGAAATCCCAAGTAATAACGCTAATAAATGGTTTAAGAATAATCTAATACGTAAAAGTCAGAGTAGGATCCCGAACGTGTTTAATAGCTAGGAGCCAGGCCTCTAATAAGGATAGGGATGACTTTATTCTCGTCTTAATAAAAGCTCTAGCTATCCCTTCACCCTCTGGCGGGCCGACTATCAACTGAGCTAACGTGTACGTTATTCTAGACATAGCTAGATCCTGTTAGGTCGTTAACCGTTTACTATTACTAGTAGCCTCGAAGATCAGGTTCTTAGAGGCCGCGGGCACGATAGACAAGGAGCATATAATAAGCACGAGCATAGTATCATCTTATTATATACACGAGCTGAAGTCTAGCTAATAGCACACAGCAGATTGTCCCGTAACTGCAAAAATAGATACCCTCATTTAGTTCTCCTTGTCACTGTCGTCGTCCGAGCTATCAGGGATACGTAGGCCATCTGGATGCTTTTCTGCATTATATAGCGGGTAGTCTCTGTTCATGAACTTGCGCAATGCGTTCGAAAAAGCTCCATTGCACGCAATGGTATCCATGATGTTGCTAAAGTGTCGCCTTGTCCGTTCCTCTTTAGGTGTTAATTTATTCGGATCCTTGCTCATTAAGGCAACGCTCTCGGGGAGTCTGAGGATAGCCTTCGCCTTCTTCTGCGTCTTGGTTATTCTGGTGACTCTGCCCTTGGCCAAGCCTTTATTGCGGCCAGCAACCATCTTCTCGTCAGACTCGTTGAGGGCACCCTCCTCGGATCTCTTGCGGTAGCCTGCCTGGTACTCCTCACGGTTCTTAGCGAAGGTATCAAGATCAGTTTGGGTCTGGCGTGGCCATAATCCAGCCTCCCTTAGCTGCCGGTTTTGTTCATGTACGCGTGGCGCGTGTACCATTCGACCAAGCTCTGCTCTGCGCTTGCGTTCCTCCGAGTTAAGCCACGAGTCACTATCGTAGAAAGCTCGCATGAACTCGTTCATCTTGACGGTGCTGCGAGGACGTTTCCTTTTCCCGCTCTGGGCCGCCTTTCGCCCGAGGACGGGTCTCAAGAAGCTACCATTAACGTCTGGTTGTAGCGGTTGATTTGCGATTGAGGGATCTTCTTCAATCCACAATCGAAAGATCTTGCGTACGGTCTCCTCTGGGTATATCTCTTCCGTGGCGATCTCCCTGCACCTCATCTGGATTGCGGTAGAAAGAAGACCATAGATCTTCGAGGACCTGGAACCACACGAGGACATTAGTGCAAACGAGAACTCGTTCGCAATAGTAATGCCGCTTAACTCGCAGACTCCGTTCCAAAGGAAATCATGGAAGAAACGAACCACGGTCCGCCGAAAATGGTAGAAGAGATGCTGTAAGTGGTCGCAGAACCATACGACTTGCATGATTCTACCAGACGAATGGCGCACAATCCAGAAGGAGATGGGCCGTTTATTGCTAGTGATTCCCGCAAGTACGTCGTATGATTCGACATGGAGATCATTATCGAGGAGAATGAGCTTGTCTGCCATCATGTGATTTTCGCGACCGAGGAGGATAAGGAATTTAGAGTGTCGGTTGAGCTGCTGGTTGAGCTCTAGGCATGCTTCTTCTATCGCCGGCCAGTTGGTATAAAGCTTTCGCCACGGGACTCCCCTACTATCGTATGCCTCTCGTAGCGGATAGCGGTCTTGCGTGCGGACGCGGCCATTTGAACCCAACTTTGCGCGTTGAAGGTTTAAACACGCATTAGACTTATCCATCGTACTTCCGTATTGGGGTTTAGACGTAGTAAATGTAGGGTAGGCCCAGAGACAAGTAAGGGCAGCGTTCAACGGACCAGAGGGTTTAGATAAGGTTGAGATATCGAGGCAAGGATCAAGTGCCTTTATTTTGTTGATAAATTCATCCCAGAGACGATCAACGTGCGGATCGTGGGATGCCCAAGAGTCTCTATCTTGTTGCAGAAAATCGTCCAAGGGCTCGATAGAGGTATCGCACTCGTTACAAGAACGAGCAAATTCTTCGATCTCTCTTCTTATGGTCGATCCGGCCGCCTTCTCCACGAGGTCGAGGAGAATGTTCTTATAGGAGGCACCGTCGGCGAACTCGATATTTAGCATAGCTGCCATCTCGCATCTAAGAGCTTGCAAATCGTTATTCGCAATGTGTGCGATCGCAACCTCTGCTTTGGGGTCTGTCGCTAAGTCGAACCCGATAGAGGGAGCGTCGACTCCAACGGTTTTATCGGCATCGTCTAGGTCAATAAGCCATAACTCGTCTAGAGGGATTTCCCCTACAGCGGCAGTGACGGCGACGGCGGTTGGAGAAGATATATCTGGCTCAGTGTCGTCGACTGTCGCGCCAACGTATTCGCTGCCTCGTAGAGTATTCATTGCGAGCGTGGGAAACCTTTTAATTATTAGCGATTTAACTATACAACGATTGACCTTGAATATTATAGTACATACAGCTTTCGTTAGTGGTAGGCGAGGTGTTACGATAGAACTGAGAAAAGGAGTGGACAATCGACAGAGACCTCGCGAGGGGAGTCTTGTGTGCTCGATGCTAGGGGTAGGAGGGATTTCCGCCTACCTTCTCGACCTTGGTCATGCGATAGCGACTCCATTATGCCTTCCTCAATTGCTGTGGTCTTGTGACACGATAGTGGACAGATGCGCTGCTCCGTAGTAGGCAGTGGCAGGCGGTGCGCGAGCCCGCGACTTCCTAAACTTAGTCGCAACTATAGCTAGATAGCCATATTATTAGAAGCACCGGGATTATAATAACTAGGTACGACGGCTATTAGGCAAGTAGTATAAGTATGAAGTGTTCAAGTCGAGAGAGTACTAGCTAATAATTACTCTCTAAGTGTTAGGTACTACGACTTCGTTTCTATCTTAATAAAAGACTACTACCCCAGTCTAGAGCTACGGCTTCGTTTCTATCTTAATAAAACAAGGCTCATTAAGGCCATAATAAGACCAAGGTAACCCGAAGGAATAATATAAAAGAGGGAACATAGGATAATTCTTTTAGTGTACTAAAGCCTGACCTTGTATAGTTACTAAAACTATTTTAGGGTTGCTATTGCTCTACTCTATTTTATAAGGACTTATCTCCCTAAATCCAGACGAATAAAGACTTAGTCAATAAGGTGAAGGGAGTTGCCAATACGTCTTAGGATTGGAGGGCGACCATTCGGCAATGGCTGGCCGCTGCTGCAATCCGCTATAAAGACAAGCGTCATCCCCTCATGCACTATCTCCATCAACGACGATGGCTCCGGAGAAGTCATAACCTCGACAAAGGTTCCGAGGAAACGACGAAGTTGGGACATTATCCTCTAGTAAGACGCTTTGTTAGCTAACCTTACCTACTCCACGAGACCTACTCCACGAGACGTTTTCTTAACTTACAGCATAAATGACCTTTTGACCTCTGAGTGTGGTCAACTCACTCTCGATAGCGGCGATAGCGCCGGCTGGAGCTGCAGTGCTACGCATGCTGTCCAATACTGGCATCGCACGCCTAACAAACGCCTTCGTAATTTAGGTTAGCGACGTACCGTCCTCGTAGGGCTAACTGGACCATACCGATTGAAGGCAGTAGGCCTCGCGGAACTCGAACCACTTTTTGATCGACCAGTCGACGCTGCTAATGCCGCTATATCCACGGCATTCAGTGCTCAAGGCAACGCAGCGATCGCAAGTCGAGCCGTTGCTGCATCCGATTCGTGTGAGGGTAGTGGTATCCTCGTCCGTAACGTTCTCGTCGCCGACAAGGGCCTTGATACAGTTGATGCACCAGTCCGCAGCGCTTCGGCTGCCTCGGGCAGCTTCGGTGCCAGCGCATATCTCCACGCAATCCGCTCTAGCCTCTTCGTAGAGTCTCTGAACAGCGGGGTGGTCGGCCCTAACGAAAGTGTTAGTATAATACTTCAGCCTCGTGATCTTAGCGATAAACTTACATGCTTAGTTTCGAATGCTGCGCAAGGGCTCTGGAGAGGTACGAGAGGAGGGAGGGATGTAGGATTGAAGTTAGGAAGTAGAAAGAGAGGAAAGAAAGAGAGGAAAGAAGAGAGTTAAGTACGGGAGGGAAAAGGAGAGGAAGAGTAAACCCTAGGGCTAGGGCTAGGTTTGAATCCGGGTGATTGGGCTCTTGTACTTGGAACCTAGCTGACTTTTTTAAAGTCTTAATGAATTTTATCGTTTACTATTTATACCTTAATATAGTTACGTGCCGAGCTTAGACTTTATTATAGTCGTAACGAGCTCCTTCTTATAAAGACTAATATGAGATCATGGAGCTATATCTTAACCTTAGGCATTCTTCGTCCGATAGTAGTGGCCAGATTGTAAAGGGCGGGAGAACACACTAAAAGCCGAGTGCAATGGATACCGTATAAGATATCAGTCTGTATAAGTCGCCGGCCGTGTAAGCAGTGCAAGTCGAATAACTACTATAAGTGCTGCGGGCAGTACAAGTCGTGCAAGCCGTGCCAGGGGCTTGGAGGACTGTCATAACATAAAAGAGGAGCCTGGGCCCCTAGAACAGATGGTCCCTTTTGTTCTTTATCCATTCCAGTAGCTCCAATAGCCGCAGATGTCACTCTTGGTTTCCCCCCCCCATTTCTTAGAGATGGCCGTTGTTTCCACTCCTCGTCTATCGCCCTGACTTATACGAGATACGGATACTACTTCTACAAGCGCCTGCTACGCGACTAGCATGACTTATACCGCTGACGCGGCTTGTGCCACTTACATGCCCCGCGACTTACACGACTAGATGACGTACACAGCACCTGTTGCACTCGGCATTTGATGTGTTCTTTCGTCGTCAACAAACTATGTATGGACTTTGTAATGCTAATGGCTGCGGTTGTGCCTATGGCTGTGGCCATGGTCGTAGTACGGGTTAAAGACCTTATGTAATTTAATAATGTCGTAAATAATATAGAACTTGGCCAATTAGTCTAGCGGTCATGACATCGGACTTTGATTACGTAATCAGAATACCTTCCGAAGACACCAGTTCGAATCTGGTATTGGCCTTTTTTTCTTTCTTTTTTGCACTTTTGGCGAAAGTATTTTGATGACTTGATCCGACAGTAGGCTTGGTGGAGGGGAGGGATGGAATGGTGTGATCTTTTGGGGAGGTGATGTGTTGTGCTTGTCGCTGCTTGGTGTAAGTCAGACAACAGTTGTCTGGCATGTTTTAGTCGAAACAAACTCCCACTGACTGTTATTGATACAGGCTCACGTCTCGCTCTCATAGCGCTACATACATGAATGATTTCGTGGGATCAGCAACGCCGCGGACTCACTTCCCATATGACACAAGCGTCTCCTTGGTGACTTTGATCCCCTCGGTGCTCTGCGGCGCGTGCATGCCGGACCCGCCGGCGCTTATCGCAGAGACGGGCGGCCGCGCCCCGGGGTACAGGTCTGCCAGACCCAGGCTGTCGAGGCTGTCCCGGTCGTGTTGCTTCCGCTCGCTGTTCTGCGACGAGACGGCCTCGCCGAGGCAGAGGTGGCGGCGGGACCACAGCTGCGCCTCGTCGTCGTCGGCGCCGGGCCGCTGGGAGGGGAACCCGTAGGCCGAGTCGCCGCCGGTGTTCTTGTCGGCGCCGGGCTCGCCCGACGGGCGCAGGCGGGAGGCGATGAGGAAGGGGATGTAGCGCGTGAAGAGGGGGTTAAGGGCCGCGAGCGAGGCGCAGACGAGGCCGCCATTGACTTCGACAAAGGACCAGATGAACTGCTGGGAGAGGTCCCAGGTGTAGTCGGCGGAGGCGAGGAGGGGGGGCAGGATGACGGTGCGCTTGATGGCGGCCGCGACGACGCTGAGGAGATGTCAGTCTTCGTTCTGGAATCCACGAAGCAGCAGCATCTAGACTTACAGACCACCCGTCGCAAAGAGCAGCGTCAGCGACACCTTTTGGCGCAGCGGCATCTGCAGCGGCACGATGACCGGGATGGGCAGGCACAGTACCACGACGTCGATGGCGATGTTGGCCACGCTGAGCACCATCATCGGGGCCAGGTTGTCGACGCACCGGCCGCCCCGCGCCAGGGCGGCGTCCCAGCCGGCGGCGACGGGCCGGCAGCGGAAGACCATGACGAGCACGAAGGCGAGCGTGTAGGCAGCGACGACGGCCACGAGGGCGCAGACGGCGCGGCGGAAGCGCGGGCACGGCGACACGCGCAGGTAGAAGGCGAGCACGGAGAGCTTGGCAAAGGACACGGAGATGGCGTACGTGAGGGTCGCGGCGACGGTGGTCTTGCGCGCGCGTTAGCTGGACGTCTGTCTGCGCGTGCGCGTTGGCGCGCCGGGAGCGTACCTGCAGAAAGGCCGGGCTGTAGTCGGAGGCGGCGACGTCCCACATGTGGAGGCCGGCGCCGACGGTGTATACTGCGGCGGTCAGCTGCGTCTGGTCTCGACGGAGGGCAACGTACTGTGCTGCCCGACGACGAGGAAGCTGACAGAGAACGCCAGCGCGCAGAGCACGAGATCTGGCCCCGTTAGCGGAGGCTCCGTCTTCGCCGGGGCGGCGACTCACAGTCGTCCCAGCCGAGGTCGCCCGACACGACGCGCACGCGCGTGAAGATGCGCAGCGCGACACAGGCGCCCGCCACGGCCGTCGTCGCGATCCCGACGGGCAGCACCGCCGCGCCGCTGCTGGGCGAGCCGACGGGCGTGCGGACCTGGCCGGCCGGGGGGTCCGTGACGTAGACGGACGACGCCATGTCCGTTCCCGTGCCGGCCTGCGTTCGCTGGAGGCTCTAGTCGCCGAGGGGATTCGGCGTTGTCCCTGGGAGGGTGAGGGAGGACGAGGAGCGGGGGGATGGGGGACGGGTGCGAGTGGCGGGTGAAGGGAGGATGAGACGGGCGTGTTGTGACTCACGCCATGGCGGGTGCAGTCTGATGTCGACGAGGTGAGAGCTCAGGTCGCAAACCGAGGAACAGCGCGTCGCGCCTTTCCCGCTCATTGCTCTCCCGAACCAGCAGAACGACCGACCGTCCTCGTCCATCTCAGCAGCGCCTCGGGGATATATGAGCCGCGACGACCTCCCGACCGCGAGACCGGGTCGGCGCGCCTGGGCGGAGGACGGCCCTCTGTTTGCGACGCGCACGCTTGCTTCGTCTCGTTTGCTCGTGCGGGGTGCGTCGTGCCGTTGCGACGGCTCGCGAGGCCCCCCTGCGCGTCCGTCCCGTCGGCGTCCCGGTGGCGGCGGGCCGGGGAGCGGCGGGGTACGTCCGGCGCGGACCCGGGCCGCTGGCGTGGCTGAGACGGTCAGGGGTCTTGGGACGAGTGCGTGCTGGTTGGGGCACGATGCCACGTCGGGCCGGTTCCCTTGCCTTGCGGGTGGTGAAATGGGGCTGGCAGTTGCGGTTTGTTGATGCCTGCGTCTACCGACGGGTCGGTGGGTGCCACATGAGGGCCTGTTTCATCCCAGCATGGCGAGATGGAGAGCGCAGGCGGTTCTGCCAGCCTCGTGACCTCCCATCTGTCGTCGGCGGTGATCGTTGTAGGCACCCCGGGGGCTACCTTTTGGTCGACATCCGCTCCGATAGACACGGATGCTCGCAGTGGAATAGACGTGGCAGCTGTGAGTGCAACACCCAGACTCAGCACCTGTCATCGCTGTCCCCGACGCCCGCGCATCCGTCAGCCCGTGTCTCGGCTCGTCATCCCGTCCCACAAGCAAAGAAAGATAATCAATACTCGACGAAATAAAACAGACGAGACGCGAAAAAGAAGGCAACGCCTCCATCCTCCTGGGGTCGACGCAGCCCCCAAGCCGAGTCTGTTTGTCCCAAAGGAAAGGCAGGCCCAGAAGCAACCAAAACGACTCGTCACCCAGCAAACAACAATCTTCATCCCCGACTCCCGAGCCGACCCTGGGCTCAGCCTCACCTGAGAACCCGCACCGTCGGGTCGGTGGGCAGGGTTCCCGGCTCCAGATGCAGCTGTTGCGGACACCAACGCCCTTGCTTTGCACGAGTACGCTTCCAGAATCGCCCGCGGTGTTGCTTCGTTGGTGTCAGAACCTCGTGTGCCGTTTGCCACGCGAGCATGGGGATGCAGGGAGCTTGTTTCAGACGAGTTCGCTCATCAGCGTGCGGCTGAGGCCTTGGAGATATCCCGTCGGATGCGACCTGCCGTGGGTATAATGAAGAAAGTCCGAGTCTTCCTTGTTCACTACCGTGAAGCTTGCCCAGAACTCGGTATGAGTATATTACACGCCTCGGCTGGCTCTCTACAGTCATCAGTCATGGATTTCTCCGTCGTGCAACGTCGATCCAACACGTTGCGTGGCTTCCGCCCACTGCTTCAGGCTCCGCCCACTGCTCATGCTCTGCCCACTGCTCATGCTCGCGCCGAGCAATACGCCCTTACGCCCATCCCCATCAACACCGCCACGTTAATATATACCAGACGCCCGAGTTAGACGTCCTCGGTCCCCACCGCCTCGTACCCTCCCCGCGTCCGCATGCCCGTGAGGCGCATCAGGGTCGGGCTCTCGTACATGGCCGTGTAGTCCACCTTGTCGCCGCCCAGCACAGCGGTGCCGTTCTCTCGCTGCCCAAAGACGGGCGCGGGGTCGCACCAGAAATCCTTGCAGTTGGAGAGGCAGCCCCGGCTGTACGGGTTCTTCTTCTTGCGCTTGCTCTTGCCCGTCGCCGCTCCCCGTCCCGCGATGGTCTCGATGAAGGGGTCGACGCCGAGCAGCCGGCTCCACTGCTTGAGCATGCCTCCCTTGTGCTTGTTGCCGTGGCCGCTGGCCCCTTCTCCAGAGGCCGCGAGAGCGGCGAGGCTGGGATCGAGCGGCGTGCCCGTCGACGTCAGTGCCGTTGCCGCCGGGCTGATGTGGATTCCAGTCATGTTCTCGTACGTGGTCATGGCGCGAGAGACCTGGAAGAACTGGGTAAAGACGAGCATGGTGACCCAGATCAGCTGCAGCGAGATCCACACCGCCAGGATGAGCGTGTACGAGTCCGAGTTGAGCAGCCTGCACAGGCCGGCGCCGAAAACGTTGCACGTCTCTGACGCGCCGGCCGAGATCTTGCCAAAGTCTGTCTCGAGTTAGCACCAATCGAAACAGCCAGCCGAGGAGTCTTACAATAATACAGCAGCCAGTCGTAGGCGAGAATACCAAAGGTAAGGCAGATTAGATACAGGAAAAAGTGCCGGTGATTGTTGATGCCGACGCAGTTGTACACCCACGGGCAGTGACTATCGAGGTCAGTCGAGATCGGGAGAGTCGGCGTGGCTCGCTTACTGGTCATGCTTGGCCACGCAGCGCTGACACCTGCGGCAGTGCTTGCTTCGGAGAGGCGTCCTGATCATGCAGGTGACGCAAAAGTTGGCCTCGTCGTACTTCCACTCCTTGAGCAGGTCGTCGATGACGGCGCGCTGCTCGGCGATTCCGTTCAGCTTGGGCACAAACCCGGGGTCATACCTCATGCATGCGGCGTAGAAGAACGTCGTGAGGCAGTACAGCACGGCAAAGGCGACGTTGAGGGTGTAGTGCGTCGACGCCTCCGTCGCGTTCGAGGGGCGGGTCGTCATGGGCAGGATGACGAAGAGCCAGTTGAGGCCGACGAAGAAGAGTGAGCCCGCGAAGATGCCCGCCATCCAGGGCTGCGAGGGTCAGCACGAGCCTCGACGGTCATCCAAGCCAAGTCGCGCAACTCACCGTCTTGTGAAAGTGGCGCATGTCGGACGGGGCGTACTCGAGCACCTGCTTCGCGCCCCAGATGACGGCGTACACGATGCCGCCGGCCATGGGAACGCCGAGGAACACGGGCGCGTGCGAGAGCACGAACAGCACGGCAAAGGTGAGCAGGAAGGGCCAGAGGAACAGGAACCTGGTGGCAAACGCCCGCTTGTCCTTCAAGAAGTAGCTCGCACCGGGCCACGGCGGCGTGGCGGCGTGGCCGTCCTCGTCGTAGCCGCACTCCCGCAGGGCGCGATGCCAGGCCGGCTGGGTGTTGAGCTCGCCGGCCGTCACGGCGGGCGTCTTGCCCGAGGCCGTCTTGGCGAAGCGGTCGGCGCCGTACTCGATGAGCTTGAGGATGCACCCGGCGTTGCCCTTGACGAGCGCCCAGTGCAGCGCGGTGAAGCCCTGCTCGTCGGTGGTGTGGACGCTGGCGCCCCAGCGCAGGAAGACGTCGACGCACTGGGGGAAGCCCTTGTAGGCGGCCCACATCATCGACGTGTGCCCGTAGCTGTCGAGCACGTCGACGGGGATGCCCTGGTGCAGCAGTAGCACGATGAGCAGCACGTTGCCGTTGAAGGTGGAGATGTGCAGCGTGTTGTAGCCCTGGGCGTCGGTGATGAGCGGGTCGGCGCCGTGCTGGAGCAGCAGGTTGACCGTGTAGTAGTGGCAGCGCTGGGCGGCCCATTGCAGCGCCGTGGCCACGGACTCGCCGCCCTTCCGGTTGATCTCGGCGCCGTGCTCGATGAGGAACTTGCACATGGGGTACTGATTGTTAATGGCGGCCCACTGCGAGGCGTCAGCCGGCTGCCACAGCCCTGCCGGGCGCATCTGGACTCACATGCAGCGGCGTGATGCCCTCGTCGTCGGCAAACGTGGCGTCGTACTCGCCCGACTCGAACAGCTTCTCCATGGCCGCAATGTCGCCGACGCGCGCCACCTGCATGATGTCGTTGTCCGGCGGCGGCGGCGGCGCGTCCACGGGCAGGCTGCCCATCTCCATCTCGCTGTTGAGCTTGGGGGCCGCGGCGGCCGACTTGGACGACGGCTGGGCGAAGGGGGCGGCGACGGAGGCGGCGGACGCAGCAGAGGTGCTGCTCGGACGGGTCGGGCTCCCCATGTACGAGGGACGAGGGCCGCTGGGGAGACGGTCGAGGCCGGGGCGGGATGTCGTCGACGAGGCGAGGCGAGGCGAGACCTGAGGAAGGTCGAGGTCGAGGTCGAGGTCGAGGAGGCGCAAGGAGGCCGCGTGGAGACGAGATGTTCCGGGCTCGCTATAGACTGGGCATGTCGACGTCGCACGTAGCGAGGGAATGCGCCTGCTGGGCCGCGCGCTGAAGAAGATGCTCCGGTGCGGGAATGGGAGGGGAGAGACACGACGACAGGTGTTTTGTCGAGATTGCGTACCTACCGCTGGGGTCCCTGATGAAGCCCTCCTGGGCGCGGTGGGCTCGACCGCTGGAGCGAGGCTGAGCCGGCACCACAGGGAGCTGCGGCTGCCGGCCGGTCCGTTTCAGCGGGCAGAGCACTGCCGAGCCCGTTGTCCCTGACGGGCGTTGTGGCCGGGCCCCTCCGATGTGGCGCACCAGCTGCAGAAACAGGTGATGCTGGCAGATGGACTCCGGTCAACCACTCCGCCTTCACCCTCGACAGCTCCTTGGAGACACGACATCCCGTCTCGCCAGACGGAACTTGCACGACTGGTTGAACTTGCCATTGTCTGCGGCGTCTGCGTCTCGGCGCTGCCACTCCGCCCCCGCCGAACCGGACGCGCGAATTCGGCCCCGGCATCGCCCCGACCCGACCGCGAATAGCTTCATCCGCAGCCTGAGGCACCCCGGCACCATGGCCACCTTTGCCGACGTCGTCGAGGCCATCATGACGCCCTCCCTCCCCGTCATCCTCATCGGCCTGCTCGTCATCCTCGGCGCCCCCGTGCTGCTGCACGTCATCCTCGCCTCCTCGGCCACCTACACCACGCCCCCTGTCGCCATCCTCGTCGGGCCCGACAACGCTGGCAAGACGGCCCTGCTCACCCTCCTCGAGCGCGGCACCGCCCCCGCCCAGACGCACACCTCGCAGGCCCCCCACGACGTCGAGCTCAACGCCTCGACCGACTCGGCCTCCAAGACGTCCTTCCGCAACCACGACGACGCCTCGGGCACACACACAAAGTTTCTCTTGGTCGACACCCCCGGCCACGGCAAGCTGCGCACCGTCGCCATGAGCCGCCTCGCCCGCGCCGACAAGCTCCGCGCCGTCGTCTTCATGGTCGACGCCGCCGCCCTCGACGACCGCGACGTCCTCGCCCCCACGGCCGCGTATCTCTACGACGTGCTGTTGTACCTGCAGAGGATGGCCACGGGCGGCGGTGTCGACGGCAAGGGTGCCAAGGCCAAGGCCAAGGCGGTCCCCGTGCTCGTCGCCGCCAACAAGATGGACCTCTTCACGGCGCTGCCGGCTGCCATGGTCAAGGCACACCTCGAGACGGAGCTTACGCGCATCCGCGCCTCGCGCAGCAAGGGCCTGCTCGACTCGGGCGTCGGCATGGACGACATTGGCTCCGAGGAGCAGGATGGCTGGCTGGGCGAGTTTGCCTCTGAAAAGTTCACCTTTCAGCAGATGCGCGAGTTCAACATTGACGTCGACGTCGTGGGCGGCAGCGTCATGGCCGAAGACGCCGACGTCGACAAGTGGTGGTGGTGGATTGCACAGCGAGTGTAGGGCCGGCAGCATCCGTCACGGTGATGTACGAGTACTGTACGAGTAAGTGTTGCAATAGCTCCAGAATATCATAATGCGCGTCCATGGCAAGATCGCCTCCCTATGCATCGCGTCCCACCGTAGATGTTGAGTCTACCAGCCTGCCGTGAAATCTGCTTATCCCGCCCCTCTTCTAAACAACAGCAAACGCCTGGCCTTCAAAGCAAGTGTCCAAAGCACACGTCCACCCAAAGTCCCACTCGTCGGAAGCCCATGGCTCCCTGTTGAAAACCCATGAGCAGGTCCTTGGAGCTCACAGCTTCCGGTTGACCATCCACGTCAGCAGGTCGACCTTGGTCACCACCGCAATCGGCTTGGACAGCGACTTGGCGTCGCCGCTGCCGTCCGTCACCACGGCCGCGCTGTTCCACTCGAAAAAGTTGCTCAGCGCCGACAGCGGCGTGTCCCGGGTGATCTCGACAAACTTGCGCTTGGGGCCGGTCGGATTTCCCGTGCCACGCTGGCGCGGGTCCGTGACGACCTCGTCGAGGCGGCTAAAGTCGAACATGACATCCTTGACGGGGCTCTGGCCCGTGGCGCGGCCGCGCGAGATGTAGCTGAGCAGGTTGCCTAGCGTCACCAGGCCGGCGAGCTTGGACGAAGCCGAGAGCACGGGCAGCTGATCGAAGCCCTTGTCGCGCATCGTCTCGATAGCCTCGGAGCAGGTCGCCGTCTCGGAGACGGACGTGACAGGCTTGAGGCGCAGAGCGGCGATGGTGGCGCCCCCGTACGGGTCCGCGCTCATGTCGTCGCCGACCGTCTTGGCCGCAGTGGACGTGACTCCGTTGACGGGGAGCAGGCCGTTGGCCGCCAGCCAGTCGTCGTCGGCAAACTTGGACAGGTAGCTCCGGATGCTGTCGGGCAGGATGACGACCACGACGTCGCCCTTCTTGAAGCCATAGTCCTTGACGGCCTTGAGCATGGCCGCCATGGCAGAGCCAGAGCTGCCGCCGACGAGCAGGCCCTCCTCCGAGATGAGCCTCCTCGCGAGGCAGAAAGATTCCTGATCGTCCGTCTTGTACCACTTGTCGACCAGCTCACGCTCCAGCACTTCGGGGAGAAAATCGTATCCGATGCCCTCCACTTGGTACGGCTCGTTCATGTGCGCCACGTTGAGCGAGTCGGGAACGGCGAGAATGCTGCCCTGGGGGTCGGCGGCCACGACCTTGATGTCCTTGTTATGCTTCTTGAGACCTCTGGCGAGGCCGGTGATGGTGCCTCCGGTGCCCGCGCCGGCAATGATGGCGTTGATCTTGCCGCCCGTCTGCTCCCAGATCTCCTCGGCGGTGCCGTGCTCGTGGGCCAGGGGGTTGTCCGGGTTGCTGTACTGGTCGAGGATGTGGGCATTGGGGATCTCCTTCTCGAGGCGGCGCGCGACGCCGATGTGCGACTCGGGGGCGTCCCAGGCGGCCTGGTTAGGGGTGCGGATGATGGTGGCGCCGAGGGCGCGCAGCACGGAGACCTTTTCGGCGGACATCTTCTCGGGCATGGTGATGATGGTCTTGTAGCCCTTGATGGCGCCGACGAGGGCCAGGCCGATACCTCTGTGGATCGTCAGTCTATTGTACTCGCGGAGAGCTGGCATGCATGGCAACGTACGTGTTGCCGCTGGTGGGCTCGATGAGGGTGTCGCCGGGCTTTATTCTGCCGCTCTTCTCGGCCTCCTCGATCATCCTCAGCGCGATTCTGTCCTTGACGCTGCCGCCGGCGTTGAACAGCTCCGTCTTGGCGTACACCTCGCACTCGATGCCCAGCGACTGGGGCACCTTGTTGAGCCGCACGAGAGGCGTGTTGCCGACGAGCTCCGTGGCGGAGAGCACCGTGGCGGGTTTGCGCCCGACGTGGGGCACCGCAGTAGCCATGATGGAGAGAGCAGTGTCGAGCTTTGGGGTATGTGAGGGTATCGCGGATCCAGGAAGCGTCTCTCGCAGCGCCTTTGGGTACGATGTATTCGGAGAGGAGACGTGGCGACCAAAGTGGCATGTCGAGAAACTTTTGCGCCCCGCGCCGATGCCGAGAGTATCCGTCAGGGACGGTTGCGGGGCGGAAGCGCTCCTTAGTCATCGCTTCCGTCCGGGACAGGCACAAGACACGGTGACGGAACCGTCCGAGACCCGCCGTGTGACTGTAAGTGCAGGTTGGTGACAACATTGCCTCTCAACATCTCGCCATCATGGCGGACGCAAAAAAAAAATTAACAGGCAGAAGTCTCTCGCTTCGACAGCCATCTGGCCAATCGAAGATGGACAGCCGAGCATCGGAGCCAGGTGGCGGCGTCACGTCGCGTAAGCAAGCTGCATGCAAGCCATGTGCAGTACGACAGTGTCCATCGGGGACCTTCCGCTCTGCAGGCGTGATTCGACATGCACTGGAACAAATATGTACGCGTACGTGGATTTGAACGCCTCATTGCAAACCACGAGGCAAGATTGGCAGCCACCGCTAGGCAATGGCGCCCCGGCATCCCAGGAGGCGTAGCGTGGCGCCGAGGACTGGTTGTCTCCAGGTGGATGTTTACAGGTGCTTATGGGAGTTTTTCCAACTGAGGATTTATTTACTGATGCCTGAGTTGTAGGCGTACAAGTCGCACGTGCGCGATTCCAAATGTTACTCTGGCACCAAAGATATCTTAAAATCTCGAAACCTTATAAGTGGCGAATCCTAAAACACCACTAAGAGAGCCGCGACGAGAATTTGGGTGGACGGTAAAGCTGCAGGAACCCTACAGCTGGCCCTAGACCCACGGTGAGACTCCTCACAGGCAGAGATTTCTGATATGGCGACTAGTGGCGAAGGCGACCCGACGAAGGCGACTCGCGAACTAACCCCAACACCTCGGCCGCTGTCCATCCGCCACCGACTAAGCATCTTGAATCTGCCTTTCTGGCCTCCGTGTGGATAAACTTAAAGTGCTTCTACACGCGTGTATGAGATTAACTTCACAGAGGCGCGGGTCTGATTGCCCCACCGTGGCTATATATAAGTCACGCCCTGGGCACTCACCATGATTTGGACTCTGACCCTCTTGTTATTCTCCCAGCTCTGCAAGACCATATTGAGCCTTGGGAACCCGCGGGAGACGATACGACTAGTCCACCAGCATGAAGCTCCTCAGTTGCCTCGTTTGGGCCGGCATCTTTGCCACCAGTGCCGTGGGGAACATCCCGGTCCTAACGCCCTACGCCACCGAGCACGACATGGAAAAGAAAGAGTCCGTCGCTGCCTTTCCTCCCAGAGCGAAACTCGCCCGTGCTGACCATCCGTACAGGCTCAACAACTGGCTGTGGAAGTTCCACACCATTGCCCGCGAGTCGGGCTGGAACCGAGCTTTTGGCACAAAGGGCGATAACAGGACCAGGGAATTGCTCTTGTTTCGCACCAAGGACCTCCTGAAAAAGCACTTCAATACCAACGTCCAGAAGTTTACGCACACGTATGAACACACGAACAGGATCACGCTCATGGGCCCTGGCGGGCAGGACGTGTCCGTCATGACGCTCGAGTATAACCATGCCACGCCTCAGCCCGATGGGATCAACGCGACGCTCATCGACACGCCAGTCGACGACGAACGCGGATCTGCCTGCTTCAAGGACCAGTGGGAGGGCATCGACGCGGCGGGCAAGATTGTGCTCGTCAAGCGTGGCAAGTGTGCCATCTCCGACAAGGTCAAGCTCGCCAAGGAACATGGCGCGTTGGCCGTCGTCTTGTACAACCAAGTTCCCGGAAACGTCACCGAGCCGATGCCCGAGATGGATAACCATGGAAAAACCGGGCTCACCTCTGGCAACATCTCCTCTGCGACCCTCGGCGTCGACAACGTTGGCAAGCTGGTGCCCGTGGGCTTCATCGGCCTGCACGATGGCCTGGCGTGGAGCAAGCGCCTCGCCAACGAGACCTTCAGCGTCACGCTTCTAGTCGACGCCATCGCCGAGGAGAGAGAGGGATGGAACATCATCGCCGACAGCAAGCGCGGCTCTAACGAGAGTTACATCATGGTCGGCGCCCACTATGACAGTGCCCCAAATTCCCCAGGCCTCAACGACAATGCCAGCGGCATCCTCGTGATGCTCGAGATTATGCGTTCGATCAAAAAATTCTGTGGCTATAAGAGCAAAATCCGCTATGCTTTCTGGGGGGCGGGAAAGTGGGTGTTTACAGCCGGCCATGAGACCGAGACCGAGCCCCTGCTAACCATGATGCTAGGAAGGGCCAGATCGGGTCCCTCCACTACGCCTCGAAGCTGACTGAGGATGAGGCTGACAGGATCAAGTTCTACATCAACCTTGACATGCTTGCCAGCCCGAAGCCCCTCTACGCCGTCTACGCCGACGACGATGCCGACAAAGTTGGCGCGAACATCATGTTCAATCATCTCACCACGAAGCAGGAACAGCCCTTCTGGTACCCAGCGAAACCGTCTTACCCGGCATTTTACGCGTAAGTATCGAGCCCCCTCCCATGCCGTGATGCTCTCGACGGCCGGCGCAGCGTCTGACAGCAATTGGCACAGCAAACACGGGAACACGTCCGACTACGTTGCCTTTCGGAGCCTTGGAATCCCCACCAGCGGCATCTTCACTGGAGGCGCAGCGGAGAACGACGAGTGCAACGGCATGAGGTGTGACGACCTATTCAACACGAACAAGGACGATACCCTGACCTCGCTCGAGGACGTCGCGCGGACTGTCGGCTACACTGTTGCCTCGCTTCTTCTCAACTCAACGGCGATTCCGCCGAGGAGGAAGACGTGTGGCAACCCTGCGAGCAAGGGTGGAGTGCTGAGGACACTTGAGGAGTGGGATGTCACGCGCAAGATGATGGAAAGGGAGCGGCCGTGCTGTGGAGGCAATAATGTTGTTTAGGCGATTTGTTTGTGCTTGTCGAGTTTCTGAGTCGGTGGACTGATACGAGGTATTATTGACTGGAACGGGAGTCGGGTGGAAGAGCAGAGTCTGTTGCATAGTATTGTTTGCTATGAATATTCCATTACTATTTCCTAATCTGTCAGATACATCCACAATGCGGCACCTCCCGCCCATTCTGATTGATAACGCTCCATGCTGCTAACAAACATGCAATACACAGAAACAAACTCGCTATACATAAACACGCCCCATCGGGGGAGGGTTCCTCGGGTTCCGTATCGGGATGGCCCTGTACGTCGGATACGGCGAACCCCCCGGTATGAGCTCCGCGACGCGAGGCGGATACCGCAGCCTGGACGGCAGGCTGTCCGAGGTCGACGACGTGCCGTAGCTGCTCGCGTAGCTCTGGTAGACGGCCGTACGCGGCTTCTTCTTGTTGGCGAAGCAGATGCCCGCGACGATGATGAGGACGACCACGGCAGCGATGGAGCCCAGGATGGCGCCGAGCTGCGCGCTCGACAAGCCGTGGCTGTTGTCGTATACGTTGGCGTCGGGCGTGACGAGGCCCGTCAGAGCAGCCGTGCCCGTGGACCCCAGGGTGACGCGGGTGACGAGGGTTGTGGCCTGCCGGGTGAGGGTCTGCGTGACGACATGTGGCTCCTGGCGAGCCACCTGCGCGACCAGAGGTGCGTCTTCGGGAGACAGCGTCATCTGAGGGTCTCGTTCTGCCCAAACGACGGCATAGTAGTCTGAAGCTCTCCGGACTCTGAAGTATCAGAGAGTGAATGACTGCCCTCGCGGGCCGTGGCTGAGAACGCTTTCCTTTTGAGAGCGGCCTACCGCCGTATCAACGACCAACAGTCGTGTCCAAGCAGCTAGAATGCATCCATCCCGCAAGACACCCAGTCATATGATGCGGGCATGCGGTTGGTCCCGCCCACCCCTCTTCGAAGCTCGAAGCCCGTTTTCGTGGTCCAGGCAGAGAGACGGCAACTAGGCTGCAGCTGGGCACGGAGCCAACACTGGTTGATGCCCGTGGATGGAGTCAGCAACGGTGGGAGGGCTGGCCCACTGACCACTGTCGAGATGGTGTGGAGGTGCACCCGACGTATCACATGCGGACAGGCGGCCCAATGGGGGCGGCAGGTGGTGATGCCGTGGAAGGGGGGCCACCGGGGTTTGCGCTAGCTCCCGATTCTGCACACCTTGGGTGACTCTTGTCTATCAGCATGGTGGTTCTCAGAGCAGGCAGACGTCGTGGCTGTTTTTAAACTCGCTCCGGCACGGAGCGGCCCCACACCGGCCGGAGACGGCGCGGGTCGGCTGCCGTGGAACAAGTCATATGTATTCATTCCTTCTACCCAAGCTGCATGTGCACTATTAAATTGTAATCGGAACAGTTGCGCCGTTTTAATTGCTGAGTCGCCACAGTTTCATAATGCTGTAAAGGATCATCAGTGCGTCCCGCGCCCGCCAGCACCGTCACCGTCCTTCTCTCCGTCGCCGACCACGACCTCCCTCGTCTTGCCCCATTTGAAGTCATCCGAGTGGAAAAGCGAATAGGCCAGGACGATAATGTTCATAAAGGGCGACGTGAAGAAGTGGAAGAAGTAGCCCACAAGGTACTGCAGCCGCTCAAAGTTGTTGCGCGGAAGCCAGAAGCCGATGCAGAACGAGTACAGCTATCCCCAGTCAGTCACTCTTCTTCAGATTCTGTGCAATAACTTACGTATCGAGCCCACAGGATGCAGATGAGCCCCAGAAACACGTGGTCTTCGAACAGCTCCGCCCCTCGCTTGACGAACAGCATAATCAACTCGACCACCGCGGCGATGATAAACGGCGTGATGGCCCACGTCACCACCGCGACCACGCTCTGCAGCCGCTCGACCAGGATGATGCCCGGCCGGAAGATCATTACAAACTCGTTGGAGACGCTGCCCAGCGCCCACCTCTTGCGCTGCGACAGGAACACCTTCCAGCTCTGCGGCACGATCGTGTACGCCTTGGCCCGCAGCGCCTGCGACGTCTGCTTCTGGGGGAACAGGCTGAAGATGATGGACGCGTGGATGCTGTCCTCGGAGTAGTTGCCCATGATGTGCCGCGTCATGACGTCGTTGGGCTTGGGGCAGTACCCGAAGCGCTCCCGCAGCACGGCGTCGCCAAACGTCGACTCGTCGACGCGGATGAGCTGGCAGCAGCCCGGCAGGCAGTTGACCTTGCCCGTCACGCGCGACTGGAACATGCGCCGCAGGCCCTGCGTCTGCGAGTACTCGACCGACTGGTAGAGCGACCAGAGGCCGAAGTTGCGGCCGGCAAAGTCGACGCAGACGTGCCCGCAGACGCCGACGAGCTTGGGGTTCTTGCGGATCTCCCGGAGCATCTCGGTGACGCAGTGCTCGTCGAAGACGGTGTCGGCGTCCATTCCGACTAGGTAGTCGACGTCGTCGACGCCGTGCTGCACGAGCATGCTGCCGAGGTGCTCGAAGAGCTCGTTGTTGAACATGGTGACTACGTTTTCCGAGCGCTGCTTGAAGTGGTACAGGAACGAGCGCGCAAAGCAGAGGCTGTCGCGTTTGCCCTGGTTGTAGCGCTTGCCGACGAACATGTACGGAATGCCCTTGTAGTACCCCATCTGCGTCGTGACGGGCATGAAGAGGCCGTCTCTTGCGCGGTATCCGTTTTCGAAGCGTCGCGAAGGACCGGGCTCCAGGATGTCTTCCAAGAGGTACCCCTGTGTTGTTTTCTCCATTCCCGGCTCGCGCACGTCGCCATCGACGACGATGAAGATGACTCTCGGGTGCTCGACGATGCCTTTCTGAGCAATCAGTGAGTCCAGGGATCTGGTCAGCTCCTCGTGTGTTTCGTTGTAGCAAGGGAGCAGCATGACCATCTTCTCTGGGCTCTCGGGGATGACCTCCTTTGGCCGCCAGTAGAAGCAAAGCACCCTGGTGATGAGGAAGTGGCCGATGATGCACGCAATCATGACCGCCTGCAGCACCGTATTGGAGCTCAGCAGGACGATGAAGATGTAGTAGACCTGCCAGAACTTCAGGGCGACGTATATGAGGCCGCCGTTGAGCAACGCCAATCCCACGATGAGGCTCCATTTTTGCAGACGGAGCAAGCTTTTTGAGACTTGCTTGAGCTCCTCCTCCGAGTCCCACCGAAGTTTTGCCTCCTCTTGTAGGATGGAGGACGTGAATGACTGGTTCGACTCGGCGCCCTGCGAGGGCCACGACTCTTGTGTGGCGTTTGATCGTGGTGTCTGCGCTCCAGGTGGGAAGCTGCCGTTGACTCCACGGACAAGAGACTGCCCCGGGTCAGACATTACACTTCAAGACAGTCGTGCAACGCCTACCGACTCCCACGAGCTGGGATAGCTAGGTCTCGCATTCTTGTAGGAGACTGGAGGACGAGGGAACCTGTCCAAAGATACGTCCCTTTCCGGTGATTGGCTTGGAAGTGTGGGATAATTGTTCATCGTTGGGTCGTTCAGATCTGCCCGAATTCTAGTGACGACCTGGAGAAGGAACGGAGTTTAGCGAGATATCAATGCGTGAAGAGGGACACTGCAATAGAGAACGTGGTCATGGTTGACTCTGACTGGCAATGAGCGAAAGAGCGCACCTAACGAGCGACGGTGAGGCACTGGCAGCTGATCAAACGAGGGAATCAAGGGCATTCAGCAAATGCATGGATATTAAAGCGAAGCCTGTTGGATCTCCGGCTTCTCGTATCATTCATCGCTCCGCTGGCTACACAATGTGTTGCGGCCCCTTCCATCGCTGACGACCAATAAGCGTGATGAGGTGCGATTCTGCTTCCATCACGAAGTCCCCGAGTACACGGCATCGGGTTGTGAGCGGGGGACACCGACTCGAGCCTGATACGAGCGGCATGTCCGAGAGATCAATGTAGCTCACACGCGACTACGACGCCACAGTTGCCTGGAGCATTGAGAACAGGGCATGGATACGATACCGATGACACAGTGGCTCGATAGCATCGTTGCTTCTGCCAGGCATGCGTATCGGGAACTGCCAAGTTTTGGCCGGGCAGGGCGACAGACGGCGCGGGGCTTCTGCACGATGAGATGGCACAAGCCCTGTCGTAGACTTCTCTCTCTCCGCGTCGGGATCCCGAGGCCGTTTATGAAAGATGGCCACTCGGTTCGTATGGCCGGCAGACACAGATCTGCCGCACCTGAAACATGGCAATCTCAGCCACACGCGTGGGAAGACGACAACAACCTGCATGGGATGAGCTAGCTGTGATGGTAGAGGCTGTGATTGGAGGAAGCATATGCCTCATGCTTCGTGCCGTTCTTGGACGCCCATGTAAATAAGACATTCTAACTTCAACTCGAAGGTATGACTGAAGGGCGAGTCACTGCATATGCAGGCATTAACCTTCAAGTGAACCACTCAAGCAAATGACCGAGATAGAATCCCGTACCAAGTACACCATCTGAGGTCACATAAAATTGGACAACTGTTCGTATTTGTGTTCCACTGCCCTCGTAACCCACTGCTGGAGAACAGCACGCGATGCGGGAAGCTGTCTTCGACAACCCACCCTGTACTACAGCTCTCGTGGAAGTTTCGGCACAATTCGCAAGAGTCTTTGTCAGGGGTTCACGGGGCCCGGTTTCGTGAGAGGTTCTACATGGGATGCTGTAGCACTCTATTTCGCGTGATTTTCAGGAGCCTCGTGGGTTTGTGTGGCCTCGTGGGTTTGTGTAGCCTCGTGGAGCGAGCAGGGATCTATATTTGGACTCAGCGCAAGTCTATAGACTTGATATGACGCACATTTATGGGCAAACTCATCATAGCAGGGACTGGATTTCCGGTCTAAGGCTGATCTAGCAGGTTAATACGCTGTAGGCGGGTGTTGAAGCTTTTCAAAGGATATCACCCTTCGGGAGTAAGCAAATGTTAGCCACTTTCTTTGCCTGGGTTGGATCTGCAACATTGTGGAAACAAACTAGATAAACTTCGAGCCGCTTAGACCGTAAACAAGCCAAGTGTCTAATCATAATCCCCAGATGTGACTTTACTTCCGTAAATCAAACTTGACAGCCCCTACCGAGCCCCAGCCAGCACCCGTTCGCGTCAGGAGCATTTTCCATACTTTTCCTGGCACCCCTCTCCGCAGTACTTGTCTCCCAATCCGCTACCACCAGTTAGTGAGGCGTCTGTAAGTATTCTTCTTCGGCAACTCACCAGTAGCCATATTGCGAGCAGCACGGCCTGAGCTCGTCGTACAAGCACGTCGCCTCAAACGCCCGCCCGCAGAGGCCGTTGGTGGATCTAGACATGCCCTCCCGGACGGGGTCGCACGCCCCAAAGTCGGTGTCACAACCTGTTCCGCAGTATTCAGGGCCCGAGCCGCTGCGGGACAGGTAAGCGCGTGTGCATGGAACAGCTCGGGTCGGGCTGCGAGTTTACGTACCAGTATCCGTAGTGGGAGCAGCAGTTCCCGAACCCCGAGCCCTGGCACGTGTATTTCGTGCTTCCGCCGCAGCGTTGATCCGGAGAGATCCCCTGCGTGCTTGTCGGCTGGGCGTACGACGACGTCTTCGTTGGGGTCGGGGCTGGGGGCTGAGAAGGACCATCGCATGTGCTCCGCTTCTCGTTGACAGACCGGTACCAGTTCTCCCTGGGATCTCCGAGGCACTCGCCGACGGTGACCAGCTTGTAGCCCCGATTCCGCGCCAAGTCGACCATGTAAGCCGTCAGGGTGGCGACGGTCTGGTAATGTACGTCGTGCGCGAGGACGATGTACCCGTTCTCCGCCGGGTTCTCCGACACACCGTCGCTGAAGCGCTTCTTCGCCTGATCAATGAGGGACGGGTCGTCAAACATGTAGTCCTTGGTGTCCACGTTGGTCGAAATAACATGGTACCCCCATTCCGCCATGAAGTCCTGGCAGTCGCTTGCGCACTCGAGGTACGGCGGGCGCATGTAAGTGGGGATCCATCCGAAGATGTTGCGGAGGGCCATTTCGTTGAACATCATCTCCGTCCTGCGCACTCTGGGGCCGAGGTCCTTGTTTTTGGGGTCGTCGTAGTGCATCAGCTTGTTCAGGTCCCGGTGTGTCCAGGTGTGGCTCCCGATTTGGTGTCCGGCGTTGTACATGCGCTTCAGGATCTCAGGGTAGCCCGCCGAGGAATCGATGCCGTCCTTGCCTTTGTTGTGGCCCGCGATGAAGAATGTTGCAGTCACCTTGAGCTCATCTAGGAGATCCAGGATCTGGCCGGTGTACGTCCACGGGCCATCGTCGAATGTCAGGGCTATGGTCCCTGGCTTGGTGCAGCTCCTAATGGTGGTGCCTGTGACATGTACTTAGCTTCATGAGCCTTTGATAGCGGAACGTCTTGCATACCGTATGGAACGTTTCCAATCTTTGGACGGGCTATATCAGATGTGTCTGGGCCCTCGGGACCAAAGCTGAATCGTCTCATAAGTCTGTTGACCATTACATCCCTCCAACTGCTACTCACAAGGTATCGCACGAGTCGCTGTACTCGAGTTGGCACTGTGACCCTTCACAATAATCGCTTGTCGTGCCACAAAAGCCAGTCTCGGAGCAACAGCTGCCCCGAGGACACTTCCCCAGAGTGCTGCCCAGGCCGCACTCCGGAGCAGCTCTGGCCAGTCCTTGTGGAAGCATATGTGCGTGCACTTGGAAGATCATCTCGTGCCAAAAGGCAAGCAGCACGAAGTGGGCAAACATCCTCACGGCTCCCGGTTCCATAGCGGGCGGGCGTCGTGCAGCAGATTGGGGGCTGGAACTTGGCTGTTGAGAAAACAGATATGAGCGAGTGGGCAAGCATCTGCGACGGACTTCGTGCTGCGCAACCTCGAGTGAGAGTCAGAGTTAGAGCAGTCTGTTATAGGAATGGGAGAGCGAGGACCGGCAACCCTGGATTGGGCGTCGCGTGGTCACGGCGCGAGATCGCAGCACTTGGACGTTATGTTCGCCAAGCCCATCAATGTTACGATCCATGGCCGGTTACGTAGAGAAACCGCGGAATGCTGCTTAGCCCGGCCACCGTCGTATAGCTAACTGCACGCAAGCGTTGGGAGGTTTACTTCCGAGGCTACATCCGCGGGTGACCATTCAGGTTTGACAAAAGGTTAGGACGCGTTCCGATTTGCATGGAGACAGACATGTCGTGTATTTGCGTGTGAAACGCGGATTGATGCCATCTCGGAGCCCAAATTGTCAAGACGCCGGAGAGGAGATGAGCGTTGCATTCATTGCCAGAGCGACATGCAATCCGACGTATTGCTTCACGGAGATGCGGCCGGCGATAATATCAATACCAGCAGGGACAAGACTCTATGCCGTGCTCCGAACGCATTGGCTTTATTGGACGCCACCTTGTATACGGAACCGTGTCGTATAAACTCTGCCGTGTCTCGAGTTTCACAGCCCGTTTAGAACGCATGTCTCGGATACTAGAGTTCGGCGTCCTCGGGACGGCAGATCCTTGAAGGGATACAAGGCGAGGTGGTACCAAGGCCGTTGCCATGCTGTGGCAAAGGAACAGGGGAACACGAGAATGAATGGCAACACTGCGTAAGGTAATAAATAGCAGCTGCGCTGTGCATCTCACCGCCTCGGTTTGTGGCCCGAGGTCTCGCAACTCTGCTCAGGCACGTATGCCCTTTCCCAGATGCGGCCTGCTAACATGAAGTCGGCTCGTATTGCACGTTCCGACGGCAGATACAAAACGCCGTGCTTGCCACGGTAACACCTCTGGACAGAGTTGAGCAGGCGTTGGTAAACGAGAAGCGAGCAATGCAGGAACGCCGGCAAGACACCATGGCATTTCGCACGGCATCAGTCTGCGCAACGACGGAGGAATCAGGCACCATGGCAGGCATCCCATTCGCTTGTCCGTTCGCGCAGCGGTGGCTTCTGCTGTGCTGGCGTTCGGACCTTGCAGCTAGAACCTGCTCGTAACATTGAATGGTTTGTGAGACTAGGTCGAGGAACAAACCCGCGAGCATGCTGAATCAATCACCAGCCAGGGCAGAATGCTACCGTTCTATGTCCACGATATATGACGGTTGAAATAGAGCAGTCCATCGCCGACGTAGTCAAACAGTAGCTTGGCCCCATTGCCCTGCTGCACTGCCCTCGCATTACCCTCCTCGGCCGAAGTAATCATGCTCCCCTTCTTCAAGCACAACGTCTTTGCACGGAGCATCTCCCTTCACAATGACGAGAAACGCTTCAAGTCGTGGCGCTTCTACGACCGTGGATACTACGACCTGACGCCCCCGAGCGAAGTCTCGGAGCCCGAGGCCGAGCCTGCCGCACCGGAACTTGCAGTCCCTGAGCCCATTGACAATGGTTCGGAGCCCCTTATTGCCGTCATTGGCGTCGGCTACGTTGGTGAGCACCTGGTAAATGCCTTCTCGGCACACTTCAACGTCCTCGGGTACGACGTTTCGGAGACACGGACAAAGCACCTGGAACAGGCCGTTGAAAGCAACGGAAGGGTAAATTTCACAGCTTCGGCCAAGGACATCGCAGCCGCAACGCACTTCCTCATTTCAGTCCCCACCCTGCTGCTCCCCGACAAGACCATCGACTCGTCGTTCCTCCGCAGCGCCCTCACCGCGGTCGGGAACCACGCCCGCCATGGCTCCGTCGTCGTCGTCGAGAGCTCCGTCGCGGTCGGCATGACCCGCGAGTTCCTCGGCCCGCTCGCGAAGGAAAGGGGCTTCCTCGCCGGTATGTCCCCCGAGCGCGTCGACCCCGGCCGCACCGAGCCGCCGGCGCACGCGATCCCCAAGATCGTGTCCGGACTTGACGACGTCGTCCCCGGCTCTCTGGACGCGATACAGAGGCTCTACGCGCAGGTGTTTGACGCCGTCGTGCCGGTGTCGAGCCCCGAGGTCGCCGAGATGACCAAGCTCTACGAAAACTGCCAGCGCATGGTCTGCATCGCGTACGCAAACGAAATGGCGGACGCCTGCCTTGCGCATGCCATCGACCCCTTTGAGGTCTGCGACGCGGCGGCGACGAAGCCCTTTGGCTACATGCCCTTCCGGCCGGGCCTGGGGGTCGGCGGGCACTGCATCCCCGTGAACCCGTACTACCTGCTTGCGAACAACGAGTTTCCGCTGCTTCAGGCGGCAACGGAGAAGATGAGGCAGCGGCCCGCGATTATTGCCCAGCGGGCTGTCGAGAAGCTGCACGCGGCATCGCAGGAGCGTCTCCACCCTCGGGTGCTGGTCGTCGGCGTCGGCTTCAAGCCGGGCCAGGGGCATGTCACCAACTCGCCCGGTCTGGAGCTGGCCAAGAGCCTGGTGCTTACGGGCCGTGTGGACGTGACGTGGATCGATCCCCTGGTTGCGCAGGAGGCAGTTCCGCAGATCACGCGCTTGGACGTCGGTGAGTGGACCGCGTCGTCGCTGGAGACGAGGTTTGAGATGATAATCGTTGCTTTCCGCCAGCACGGGCTGGACCTGGCTGTGCTGCAGAAGCTCAAGGGGGTGCAGGTCGAGATGTGGTGTCCGTGAGGATACTTGACAACGGGATTATCTGACAAGCTCTTGCGTGAGCTGCCTCAAGACACAGAGCCTGGACACCTGGGAATAGGGGACGGTTCAAAAGTTACGACGGATTTATGTATGCATTCATGTCATAAGCCATCTACTCTGCGAAATGCAGTCTCAGATTCACGCCATCACCAGGGCAGTTGGTCAGCGTCAGGTTGTGCTTGACGGGGCCCGCCTTTGACCCGTCGATGATGTCGATGCGCTGCATCAGGCGGATGACGACGTAGGCGATCTCGGTCAGGGCAAACTGCTGGCCGATGCAGATGCGCGGCCCGCCGTTGAAGGGTAGGTAGTCCCACCCGGGGCGTCGGTGCTCCCACCGCTCCGGCTTGAAGACGTTGGCGTCCTCTCCCCAGAGATCCTTGCGGCGCTGCATGACGTGGACCTGTTGACATGGTGTTAGCATCTGAAGTCCTCCGCTGACAGTATCTGCACCTACCGAGTAGGCAACGTCCTGCCCCTTTCGGACGTAGACCGGGGCTCTGCCGTCGGGGCCGCCGCCGACGGGGAGACAGGTGTTGACCTGGGCCGTCCGCACGTTCACGGAGACGATGGGGTACATGCGCAGGCACTCGTTGATGCACCACTGCAGGTACTGGCAGGCCTTCATGCGTTCAAAGGTGATGTCCCTGGGCTCCGAGTAGGTGCCGAACTCTTCCAGGATGACGGCCCGCAGCTTCTCGAAGATGGGCGCGTACCGCGGGTCGGCCATGGTGTAGAAGAACCAGCCGAGCGTCGACGCCGTCGTGTCGCGGCCGGCGAGCAGGATGTTGAGCAGCTGCCAGCGCAGCTCCTTGGGGTCCTGCGTGTCCCTGGCCAGGGCGTGCAGGAAGACGTACTTTTCCTTCTCGCCGCCGCTCTTCTCAACGTCAGTCCCCTTCTTCATGGCGACCTGGACGAAGTAGTCGACAAAAGCGTGGATCTCCTTGACCATGCGGTGGAACTCGGGGGTGTGCACCATCCGCCAGCCGGGCCCGATGCGCGCGCCGATGGAGAGCGTGTACTGGGCCGAGTCAAAGGCCTTTGCAAAGCCGACGCCCTGGCCGCCGTCGGGCAGGCTGGTCTCCTTCTCGAGCTGGCTGTTGGCGCTCTCACCGAACAGGAACTCGGTGGCCGAGTCGAGGGTGAGGCGGAAGAAGAGGACCTGCAGGTCGACGAGGCTGGTCCAGCCGTCGCCGGCGAGGTGGCGCTCGAGCACCGCCATCAACGCCTTGACGTGGTTCTCCTCGAGGTCGAGGTCGCTGACCTGGCTGCGGACGAACTGCGGGCGCAGCAGGGCGCGCGAGTGCTCCCACTGCTTTCCTTTGGCCGCAAACTGCTCACGTTAGACTCGCAACGTACACAGGGAGACGCCTCCGGACAGCAACGTACGATTCCATTGCCCAGGAGCGGCGCAAAGTTCTCGGTGCGGTTCGGCCCCAGGCCAAAGTCCTTGAACTTGGTCGCCAGCACGGCCTGGATGTTCTGCGGGTCGGTGGTGAAGAGGGTGTCGCGGAAGAAGGGCGTCCGCAGGTTGACGGTGCCGACGGGCCGGCCGTGAGCCACGTTCACCTTCCCGAGCTGCTCCTCTATCCACACGGGGAAGCACTTCTGGCGCGACGCGCGGGCGCTGCGGATGGCGTTGACGACGCCCGAGGGCTCGACCGACGGCGTGCCGACGACGGGCCCGCAGCCCATCTCCCTGGCTCGCACGGCATGGCGCCGGTTGTCGCGGATGGTGTTGATGATGTAGCCGAGGAAGAGGGCCGCCGCGGCGACGACGGCGAGGGCCGTCAACTGCATGGTGTCGGAGGTTCCGCGATGCTATACGGAGGACACGAACATACGGAGTACACGAACACAGGACAAGGCAGGGCTGCGTGTGCTCGGCGTATGCATGCACGCCGCGGCAGACGGCGAATAAGGTGCCTTATTTAACAAATCCGGCGCGCACAGAGCCAGTGGCACATGCGTCGGATTCCAGCGTCGTCGGGGATGGAGACGGAGGGTCGGGGCAACTGCATGGCTCGACTCCCCACTCTCCAAGGCCGTCGGTGGCCGTCACGGAGCCGGACCCACACCCATCTCCACGATCGGGATGATTCCGATTTCCAACTGCTACGCGCTGCCGTCAGCGCCCTATTCGACCCAGTCCCATTGGGCCATCCGGGGTGCGCCTGTTGCTGATGCCTGGCGAAACAGCGTGGCTCCGTGTCATGATGCGCCGCGCAGTCGGGCCGGGAGCGGACACCGGGGCTTTCCCCGCCCCGCCGACAGCCCGTTTTAAAGGCCAGATTTTGTGATTTGAACCCAGCTGCCTCAGACGAGTGGGGTTTCCATTGTGGAACATGCAACCCGGCAGTTCGAGACCCGTGCAAAAAGGCCGTCTCGGCAATGGAGTGGTTGCTGACAGGACGGCGTGTAAGTCGAGCCATGTGGCCGCATCATCCTGCGGATCTCCTAAACAGCGGTCCGGGGTATTGTACGGGGAAACAAGTTCTGAGAGAAAACAGATGAGTAGAAGAGTATTAATATGCCTTTAGTGATTGGACTCTGATGGTAGCATTGGAATCAGAGTGTCAAGTTCCTTCATGCGACAACCGCCTGAGACGGTTGCCACTCGGGATCATGTCTCGGAGGAACGACTCAAAAACCCCGCGGTGCCGTCGTCGAACCGCCTTCCCGAGCGGCAGAACTTTTATCTCGTTGATGGTCAGCGTGAGCATGTGACGCGTGATGCTTAACGGCGGAACTTCAGCTTGTTAATGGTCAGTGAGCAGCATGTGACGCATTCAACGGCAGATCAACGTCGTGTCGGATCCCGGAGAGTCAAGGGTCGAACTGCGTCTTGTCTCCCGGTCCGGCCAGCCGAGGTCGATCAAGGCGATTTGATGGAGTGGTGCTTGATCCATGTCATTCTGAGGTATCCAACTCTGCTCACTATCAGTGAAAAACGAGGATAGCAATTATTCGAGCTTCTTACCGTGTTACTTTAAGAAGTGTAAAGAAATCCAATGGGATCATCAGTCGTTAAAGAGGTCTCCTTTCCGTAACAGGGTTTTGTGCATTCGAATGCTATCGGTGCGGTGCATGGGGCTAAGAACAGCGTTTACAATTGTATAGGGTAGGAGGGCACGCCGAAACGCTGACACATACTGCGACAGCATCGGCCGTGGCTCGGAAGAAAGGATCTGTGGGTTCTACGAGCGACCCTTCCGGCTCGGATCTGCTTATAAACGAACTACGCCGCCTCTCCTTTGCACGACGCCGCCGTTGCCTCTGAGCACAAGCTCCTGCCCTCAACACCACGGCCGCGCTCGGAGACTGGCTCAGTCTGGGTCGCTGCCCTCGATCCGTTGCGGCTTCGTGGCTGGCCGGAAAGTATGTTAGCCACCCAGCGCTGAGCTTGTTGGTATGCCCATGTTTGTTGGCTTGTATTGGCCATGGAACAAGGGTTCCTTGACATGCCCATCGTGGAAGGCATCCTCCTCCATTGGTCGTCCGTCTAGCCACCAAAACGAAGATGATTGGATCCTGAATGACGAATCAATCCCAGCTTCTTGCTCTACCTCTGCGCGTCGTGGGGCTTCTAAACATAGACCGAACAGGCGCCATTGATAGCATTCGTACCTGTTTTAGCGCCAGTAACACGTGTTTCTCTGTCAACAAACGTCGCCCTCCGGTCGAGTACCCGAATACATCGAAGATGTCCATGACCGACACACAGCCGTCATATGCACTCGAGGTGTCCCTTGGAATCCTTTGATTCACAGGATCCCAGTTAAATCTGCATATCAGACACTCGCATACTCACAAGGTCACTGGACGGCCAAGCATGTGATTGTCGTCCAGCGCCCTGCATCCAAGCAGCGCCCGCCATCCCACGACACCACCGAGGGTCACACGCAATCTCGGCCGGTCGCAGGCGATCTGGCGCCGCCGCCGGAAATGCAACCCAGCATCTGGCCGTCGGCGCGCACGGCCAGCGCCTCGGCGGCGGCGTCGAAACGGGCAGCGCACAGATGCAGAGGCGGGCGTCCAGTTGCTGTCACGGGACGGGCTGTGCGGACGGGCTGCGGATGGGGCCAGAGACGGGCGAGACCCTTTACGTACGGTCGATGATGAGGGAGAGACAACGACGGGCTGGCTTGGTCATCCCGGAGCGCCATTTTGATGGGAAGGCTGGTGCTGGACCAGGTCACGTCAGGTGGCGCGGTCTGCCGAGTACGGATACAGAGTAGTTCCCCAGATTCGTCCAGACCCCGGCCTCTCGATGGTCGGCGTCGAGGGCAGTGATTGGCGGCCGTGTAAATGGACAAACAGGCAAACATCGCCATGGTGTGAAGCCCACGGAACAAAAACACACATCAGCGTGCCACATCAGCGTCTCTCGTAGGTAGCAAACTACAGCAACTCCCCATCGCAGCATAATGCAACCCCAGATTCGCGCCATCATCTCCGGCACCGGCCCGATCTGGCGGACGGGCCGGCTGCCGATTAGGGTTCGAGGCCTCTTACAAAGTTACCTCGGCCAGCCCGTGTTTGCCCCTTTTTCGTGCAGCGCCGCGATGGGCAAAATTCGTCCGGTCTGGTATGATGCAGCCCAGGTTCCCGTCCGGCGAGCCGGGGTGCAACGTACCCTGGCTTGCCTAGCTCCTTCATGACAACCTCCCCCCCGTGCGCCTTTGGCGGTGTCTCGGCCGTACTGATCCTACGCGGTTGGCTCAAGTGGCCGGTCGTCTGATGAAGCTCCTCTGCGGTCCGATGCTGTGTGCTCGGAGGCGAGGTATTAGAGGGAGCCGTGCCCTTGTGCGCTGGCGACTCTCTGCATGCGGCCCCGTCCTGGACGCTCGCTGGCTGAGACAACGTCTCCCTCCCTGCACCACCACCTTCACAACCCGTCCGCGCGACCCGGACCAGCCTACTGACCTGCCTACCTGCCTACGTACCTACCTCGACCGGCAGCATCCTCGCGCGCAACGACCATGGGGAACAAGCCGAGCACCCCCCTGCAGACGTGCCTCGGCGCCGTCTGCGGCGGCCGCGCCGACTGCGTCTCATACCCCGACGACCCGCTGTACCAGCTCGCGTGGGTGAAGCCCTACAACCTCGACGTCCCCGTCACGCCCGCCGCCGTGATCCGGCCCGACGGCGCCGACGAGGTCGCCGCGGCCGTCAAGTGCGCGGTGCAGAGCGGCATCCGCGTGCAGGCCAAGTCGGGCGGGCACTCGTACGCGTGAGTGCCGACCGGCGGCAGATGTCATGTTCGTTGGGTGGCCGGCTGACGTCCGGCAGCAACTTCGGCCTCGGGGGCCAGGACGGCGCGCTCATGATCGACCTGGCCAACCTCCAGGACTTCCACATGGACCGCGGGACGTGGCTCGCGACGTTTGGCGCCGGGTACCGCCTCGGCGACCTGGACCGGCAGCTGCACCGCAACGGGGGCCGGGCCATGGCTCACGGCACCTGTCCGGGCGTCGGCATCGGCGGCCACGCCACCATTGTACGTCCCGGCGCATCCCGTCCCGTCTCGTCCTTGGAAGCCGAAGCTAACAGAGCAGGGCGGCCTCGGCCCCATGTCGCGCATGTGGGGGAGCGCGCTCGACCACGTCGTCGAGGTGCAGGTCGTCACCGCCACCGGCGACATCGTCACGGCCAGCGAGGCGGAGAACGCCGACCTCTTCTGGGCGCTGCGAGGCGCGGGCGCGTCCTTTGGCGTCATCACGCGCTTCACGGTGCGCACGCACCCGGAGCCCGGCGACGTGGTGCAGTACGCGTACAGCCTCAGCTTCGGCCGCCAGTCGCAGATGGCGCCCGTGTACCGAGCCTGGCAGGACCTCGTCGGCGACCCGGGGCTCGACCGCCGCTTCTCGACGCTCTTCGTCGCGCAGCCGCTGGGGGCCCTCGTCACGGGCACCTTTTACGGCACGCGCGCCGAGTACGACGCGACGGGGATCCAGGCGCGGCTGCCGGCGGGCGGCGTGCTCGACGTCCGGGTCACGGACTGGCTGGGCCACCTGGCGCACCTGGCCGAGGAGGCGGGCCTGGTGCTCAGCGACATCCCGTCGCACTTTTACAGCAAGTCGCTCGCCTTCCGCGCCGAGGACCTGCTGGGGCGCGACGCCGTCGACGCCGTCTTCGAGTACATGGGCGACGCCGACGCGGGCACGCTGCTCTGGTTCGTCATCTTCAACTCCGAGGGCGGCGCCGTGGCCGACACGCCGGCCAACGCGACGGCGTACCCGCACCGCGACAAGCTGATGATGTACCAGTCGTACGTCGTCGGCTTCCCGTCGCTGGCGCCGCAGTCGAAGCGCTTCGCCGAGGGCGTGCACCAGCGCATCCGGCAGGGCGCGCCGGGCGCCAACTCGTCGTACGCGGGCTACGTCGACCCGGCGCTGGGCCGCGAGGCCGCGCAGCAGTTCTACTGGGCCGAGCAGCTGCCGCGGCTGCGGCTCGTCAAGAGCGCGTGGGACCCGCGGGACGTGTTCCACAACCCGCAGAGCGTGGACCCGGCGGCGTAGGGGGGGGGGG
>JALHCA010000057.1:0-50745 GCA_024340505.1 Tolypocladium nubicola | reverse complement strand
TATATATTCTTTATGGTAAAATATAAATCCTATATACTAAGATCATATAAATCTTTTCTATATAGAAACCAAGATCTTATATAATATAATCTTATATATATTCTTTACATTAAAATATAGATTATATATAATGAGATCTTATATATTTTCTATCATCTTAGTATCGCGGCCTAGCCCTCCAAGTTCCACTGACTTGTGTGCTCAAGGACTGCCGACTTGAGACGCGTTTGCCATAGCGAAGTGGAATAGATGTGACATTACTGCGAGTATCCCTTTTGTATTCCAGCCAGCCTTAGCACAAACTCATACACTCCAAGCGTAAGGACAGCCGACGGAATGGACCGCACTAGATGTGGAGTGAGCCCGCCGTACAGGCCCCCCCAGCCCTCTCGCTTCAATATCGACTGAAAGCACTCGACAAGGCCAGTATATCCCCGGTTCACGCTCTCTGCTGGTGTCTGGCGTAATCGCGTCCGCACAACCTAACGTAGGCGTAAGCTTGAGGTCAATAAATGGTGCGGGCTGTTATACTTCATGAGGGTATGTGGCTAGCACTGCTGCAACCTTTGCGCAACCGGCAGCGCCAGATGTACTGGCCCAACTCGCTAGTTCATCCTCGTTTGGTGTTGTCGTTCCGCGGCGAAATCGGGAGCTCTGAAAGAATATTTTGAGCCGTTCGTAAAGCACAAGGTGAATAACCGTCTCCACTGTGCCCAGATAACTTGCACTCAGCCCTCGGTAGAAGCCTGCGATGCCCTCAACCTTCAGGACTTGTTTTATGCAGTCCAAGCTCCCGCGGTACTGGCGTAAGGCTGCTGGGTTGTCCGCGTTGGCCCTGTCTAGCTGGAGTCTTGTTTTGACGAGCCAGATTGGGTTTGTCGCAGTTGCCGTGGCAAGGCCTGCAGCAACAGCCGCTTGCGCATGCATAACAGATTCGTCCTCTGCACAGCCAAGATACCTAGCCCCCAGACGCTTACAGTTACCGTAGACGTAGTACTTTACGGCAGCCGCAGGGACCACCCCCGCGAGGCTCGGACCCATGCCACGGAACAAGCCATGCCAACCTTCTGTCTTTCTTATTGTGCCGATCGTATCGAACGTCTCGTAAACATGACGAAGAGGACTGCCAAACGGCGACCAGAAAACACCGTTCCCTACCGACGGCCGGGGCGAAGGTCGATACAGATCAGACTGCAGCCGAGTCCGTAAGACGTCGAGAGGGGATGTGACGATGGAGGTCACAATTCCACCACTCCTAAACCATGTCAGCCCCCTCTTGCGATACACGGGCTTCGTGAGCTTACGCGCCAGCGAGAAGATGTATCCAAGGACTCGTTTCACCGCTCTGGGTATTGATTGCTAAGGAGGGCAATTGCGGGAGACTTTGCGACGTCGAAGTCATCACTGCGTTTGGGAACCAATGTACGGAGTACGGACAAAGAAAAACAAAGGGTGGTTGGGCGCCCTGAGGAGCGACTCGGTTCGGCAAAAGAAATTTCCGGGCTGTCACCGCAACATATTGCTGAAATCGAATGCAGCATCAATAAAGATTCACATCACTCGGAACAGAGACGGTCACCCTCAATAATCCCCAGCCGGTCCATCATTTAGAGCCTGAACCGCTATACGAATAGGTGCATTTGGTTTCCCCACTGGACCCGCAGCTAAAGCAGGTGCTGGTACACAAGCCCACACGGAGACCTCGCTGGTGCCGCCGAACTACGGTGAGGTTGCAGTATCTGACAGCACCGGGACTCAACGTTGTGTCTACCAACAACTTGACCATGCTCCAATATGGCCTGATGTTTCATATGGAGCGAATCAAAATGCAGTTGGCAACCCAATGTACGCTCCCCTCTGGCCACAGCCTCAGGCTCCTGCCAACGACTTAACGTTACTTGACCCCATCAGTGCTGTCATATCTGGACTGGGCAGCTCGTCAATTCCGGACCACGCAGCCCACCAGCTGTTCACGGTAAGATCACCCCGTTTCGTGGACCACAATCCCCTTGAGTTTATCAATGAGGGGTCTCAGCCTTACGTCCCGGTATCTCCAACCCGTATGCGATCGTAAATTGCTGTCGTATTTGAAAGGCATGTCTAGGATGGAGGATTGCGCTGGATGTCTATTAGATATTGACATGACAATACAAAAATGGGAGGAGACGTACATTCCACCTTTATCCATCTGAACAGGTATTGCGCTGCAGCCATTCCTCTTCAACGAAGCCTCTGCTATTTCGAGCAGACCATTAGAGGCTTGGACGCCCTTGAGCTCCTTAGTATGAGATTTTGCATAAAAGTCAACAATCGATCCGGCACCCCATATGGAAACAATTACGCGTCTGGTTGTCTCTGGCGCTGTTGAGAAGGCGAATATATGCCCAGGGTCGGCACTGAACGGCAAACAGACTTGTGGGTTTTCGTGGTCGAGGTACGGTTCGAGAAGTAGTCGGATGCGCTATCTTCGATCAGAAGTGCTTCTTTTGCCTAGTCTACTTTACTTACGGAATCTGAAAGGAGCTGATCACAGAAAAGTTTGAAACCGTCAGTGCTATTGAATAGGCCCCTCTGATCCAGTGCGGCAAGTGTCGCTCCAACCACTGCATCCTCCCGGTAATAGAGGCCATGCTGGTCAAAGAACTCATACATATTTGTGTCTGTCACCGCCTCAGACACTGCATGAAGTCCCCAGGGCGAGACAAGGTCTAGATTCTCCATAACTCTCGGCTTGAAGGGTCGCGGAGAGGAAAGAGGGGCGGGCCAGTTGAGGTTGGCTTGATCATGGGCAAGCAGCGCGGGGTCGAGATGTTCTGGAAGGGGAGCCGGAAATATATTTTCTCCATGGCCGTGATGCGCCTTGTCATACTTGTACCATGCGCCCAATATTGGGTCGTGATGCCCGACACATGATAATTTGCGCAACAAGCAGGCGAGGACTCTCTCAAACCCGACTTGATCTTGATTCTGGTACAGCCTGGTTTCTACCTCCTTCTTATGCTCAGATTACTGTTAACACTATGTAGGAAGTCCGAAAAAGAAGCACACACCTCATTCGTCTGAAGATGGCCGAGTGCATTACTTGCAAGGGCACTGGCTACAACGATCAAGGATTCATCTGCGGAAGGTGCAAAGGCAAGGGGGAAGTCTGAGATCAACTTGCGACCAAGCCTATGGCTGAGCTTCAAGTCACCGCGATTCCATCGACTCTGACCAACAAGGATACCTGGCGGAGCGCGGCTCGGCAATGAAAGTGGCGTTGGTGCTCGTTTTTGCGCACCTGGGTGCGCAGTTGTCTCGGCTCCATGGTGGGACAGAGCTAATAAATGTAGCGGTTCGGCGGGGAGATACGAGTATGTCCTAGGTAGACAACAAGACGAATGACTTGTTTGAGTTAAGGGCTATAGTCACCTTCCGACACGGAATAAGGACGTTAGTGGACTTATGCATGCGATTTCGTACTTCTAGTACGATTCCATCCCCTGTGTAAATCTCCCGACGAAGCGAACCAACGTCGTGTGTGCACGTAAGCACTTTTGGCGCAGCGACGTTGGGCGGCGTATCTAGAATGCAACTCTAACGCAGTGTGATAGACCCGAACGCAGGCAGTGCAATTGCGCTGACAACGCATGCGCTATAGATCTGACCTAGGGCATCCTGGACCTCTATCCAGGGTTCAGAGTCAGCAACTACACGAGCAGCCATAGCTCATCGTATCTAGGACTGGAATGCTGTATCTATTATACGACGGCCAATCTAATGAAGTCAAGGTGTTCCCATAGCATCTGAATCCATGAATCGTTCGATTTCGCCCATATACCTATCTAAGAAAGGAAATATAGCACTCCACTAAAAGAGGAAGTATATAGATATAGCACACTAAGCCCGAGTCGCTCTTTAACATGCACGCAACGACTATCCGTAGAGGCTCTAAGATGCAATAGTGAGGTCTACTATGGTATTTAATTGAGATTTACAACGCTACTTTCTATCAATAAAGATACTATTATGAATATATAGCAATCGTAACTAATACGACCGTGGCTTATATAAACAGCGGTTTGTCTGTACGCCGCCAAATACTACTTCGAAAGCAGTCCCTGCCAGCGCCGGGTGCGAGCTGCATGAGAGATGTATCTTGCTCTTCCAAGCTTAAGATTGACGACATAGACTACTATACTTCTTATTCACAATTCACCAATACTCCTGGCCTACCCGCTGAAGCGACATCACCGGGCTAGTATCGCAACGACCATAGCTATCTCCTTTAACACAACATCGTGAAAGGAAACAGAAGTATGCCGGGCAGTTCATTAGCTTAAGTTACATCCGGAGACTTGGGAAAATCTTCTGCCATTATATGCATGAATATATATAGCAATGAAGGCTGGCAAGAACATTCTCAAGAACGAGCAATCCAACCCGCTTTATAACTCCTCCTACTAAAAATAAGCCTTCACAGCTTCTATGACTCTCATAGTTTTGTCGCAGGTCATTCACTCCGCCTGATGAGGTCCTAGTCCGCGGCATATGGATCTCATGTAACATGAGGCTCTCAATTTTGTCTTGACGTAAAGCATATGTATGAAATAAAACGCATCCAAGTGAATGAAATGGCAAACATACGGGCCAGCCACGTTTACCCGCCTCCAGCTGTGAGCCTGTTGTCTACCCTTCCGTTGTCCGATCCCGTACATCGAAACCCTCGGCCCCTAAATCCTTCCAGCCTAAGAATCTGTAACGACGTGGTAAAACAGAACGATCTTTGTGATCAATCCATTGACAAGCCGGTGTGTTGGAAGAAATGGGGATGCTGACTGCTGATGTAGCAAGGATCGGCAGCAGTCGTGTTGTCTTCGCGGCACCGGTCATCGGACTGCCAAGGTGAATCGTGCACCTCTTCCAAGAAGATTAGAAGCTGGAGACCACGTGATGAAGCGGTCATGTCGCTTACAGGTGTCAAAGTTGCGGTCGGGTCAAACCATGTCCGCGGTGACGTTGCAGTGCTGGCAACGGATGTGCGAGCAGAACAAGCAGGACGGCGTCGTGGCGCACAGGAACGTCCCTCCGCCGCAGTTGTGGCAGGTCCACATGTAGAGGACCTGCCTGACAGCTCTCTTGGAGGAAGGCATTGCGATGTTGTCAAGATGGTGAAGAGTAAGTTAAAGATGGGTCGTCTAGGTCACTGTTCAAGGCTCAGAGAAGAGGACTGTATGCTGAAGAAGATTGTATGCTGATGATGATATTCTCTACAGGAGGCCGGGCAGTGAGCCCTTATATGATTCCAAGGAGTAGGCAGTGTCTCCGTTCGCCGGCATTGTCAAGTCGCTCAAGCACGGCGAGGCGGGCGAGACATGACCGAGAACTCGGCCAACCACACACGCAGTCTTCGAAACAGCCAAAGCCAACCGATCCTAGGGGCAGAATAAAGAACCGCCTTCGGTGTAAGTGACCGCAGAACAGTGGTACAACTCTGACTCAATCCGGAGTCCGCCCGCCTCGGTCACCTGGTCCGCGAATTGCAGCCCTTTGCACTTTGCTGCTTGATTAATCTTGGGCGAGCAATGGCCGCCTTATCTAGCTTATCGCACACGTCCGCGTGATGTTCCGACGTCAGAGGGAGGAGCTTCACTATGCCAGTGGTTGCGAAGCATCACCAGGAGCGTCGGTCAAGCTGCTTCGCCATAACCAGCGCAGGCTGGTGCTCGAGCGACATCGGCCACGGCGACCTTTACGGGTGACCTTGAAAGCGAGGCGTCAATCTGTCGCAACGGGATCCCGATATCTGGCACGTGCCGGATCCGAGGGAAGCGTGGTGGGTTGACCCTCGGACGGCGCCGCAGCCTTGACATTGAGGCTTAAGCCTGCAGCTCAACGGCGTTCGGCCGAGTGCGGGCTGCCGGGCAACGTGACTTCGCTGCCAGGGCCGCCCGGTGTGTCGGGCGTCGCAGGGGCTGAGCCACCTTGCAGCCTCGTGAACTAGCAGCCGTCGGTCAGCGCCGCGTCGTTTGCCTTGCGCGAGTGGTGCCAGGCACGTGAAGCCTCTGCTTCGATAGACCTGCCGGTGGCAGCAAAGGCGATACCGACACCGGAGAGACTGGTTGCAGCTCGACGTGGTTCGCCGGCTGTTGGTGCCTTGCTCGGTTGCCTGCGCCTCGGTTCTGTCCGGCCATCGGTTCTGTCCGGGCAATACGTCAGTGAGGTGCTTCATGCGCTCGTCTACTTGGGTGCTTTATCTGGCTGTGTATTGCGGCGAGTGACATGAGCAATGTTTTGGCAGCTATACAAGCGCTCATTGCTGGTCGTTGGAGTGTGCTTTGTTGAGATGGCTGAGATGCGCAGCGGCATCACTGAAAGGCGGCACAGTGTCCATCATTTCACAGTGTCTATCACCCCCACACTGTCCTAGTCCACTTCCAAGTTTCTGGGACTTGCATCGTCATTCCATTTCATCCCAATCCAAGCCCCGACGCGCGGGCTTCATTCATTCATTCTGCCCAAAGCCATCGAGCGGCCACGATGCCGCTATGGCGCGCCAAAGCGACAGCAACCGTGCTGCCACCCGTTGGACGGTGCGCATCATCCCATGCTTCATCATCGGCGTGTTCGGCGTCGCAACCTATGCGGTAGTCGGCCGACTTCTCGGTAAGCCTCCCGCTCGAGCTACACCTTGAGCCGCCGAGCCCGGCATGGTCGCTAACTGCCCGGCGCAGTCGAGTACCTGTACCAGCAAGAGCGCAAGACGGGGGTCGTGGCGGCGCTGCTCGTGCTGTACTTTGTCTTCTTCCTCCTGACCGTCGCGACCTATGCGCGAACCTTGCTCGGCACGCAGCTCGACCCCGGGCTCGTTCCTCTTATACACGATCGCGAGGCCGACGAGAAGAAGCACCAGAAGAAGCGGCCGGGCCGTGGGAGAGACCCAGAGGCCAACCCGTGGGTGCCGCCCGACCAGAACCCCGACAGCCCCGGCCTCGAGGCCTTTTACAGCAAAGAGGTCTTTGTCTGCGAGGTCGACGGCCGGCCAAAGTGGTGTTCCGAGTGCAGGCAGTGGAAACCGGACCGGGCGCACCACTCGAGCGAGCTGGACCGTTGCGTGCGCAAGATGGACCACCTGTGTCCGTGGGTGGGCGGCATGGTCTCCGAGACTTGTGAGTGCGTCTGCTGCCATGCGAGACGGCGAGCTGACGGCGGTCCTGTAGCCTTCAACTTCTTCTTCCAGTTTACTTTGTACACCGCTTGTCTGTGCTCCGTCTGTATCGCGACGGGCGCGTACTCGCTCCAGATGCAAAACCAGCAGGGACGCGGGCTCGACGGCTGGGTGATTGTCGTCATAGTCCTAGCGGCTGTCTTCGGATTCTTTACCTTTGCCATGACGTTGACGTCGGCTCGGTTCGTCTTCACAAACATTACCAATATCGACATTCTGCGGAAGAGCCAGGTCTTCTTTCTTGCTGTTCGCATCCCGCTGAACAGCCCGCCGTCGGACAAGTTTCCTACCATTGTCTACCCGCTCCAGCCATATCATGCGTGGGAAGCTGCCCCACGGGATACACAGGCTAATGGCACCGGCCATTCGGCAAGAGACCAGCGAGCAACGCGCAGGTTTGCGATTCTCCGCACCGAACCCCGCGAGAACCCGTGGGACCTCGGCTACTGGGGAAACTGGAAATCGGTCATGGGCAACAACATATTGGAGTGGCTGCTCCCCATCAAACACTCGCCCTGCTGCGACCACGACAGCATGGAGAGCGACTACAAATTTGGGCCGCTGGTGGCGGAGCTGAAGAAACGGTATGGCATTCCCGAGGTGAACAGCGACATACGAGGGGACATGGAGATGCATAATGCAGGCGTGCCGGGAACATAGAAACTCTTTGGATTCTGGCGTTTGGACGGGTACTGTAATAAGCGTGGGCTTTTCGACTAGGTTTTCGTTGGGACATGTACAACATACAGCGTGAGATAATTGCCTCGAAGTATTTGAAGCCGAGTCTGTTGGCATCGGCATAACAAATAGCCACAGCGCCATGCCCGCCATGTCCACCATGTCCGACCGGCGTAGCTTGGCCACTGCGACGGTGGGCTGTTTGTTAAGCCCAGGTAGGCTCAAAGCCGTTGAACCTCCCGACCACAGCCTTTGAGGACGTCTTTGAGTGTAAATCGCAGTTTCGTGAACACGATGAGCCTCTAGCGACAATAGCAAGCGTACCGACTTGTGCAACAAGCTTCTCACGTCAAGTATTTAAACCCTTGCTCGCGCAACTAGTCTGTGCCTGTCTCTGCCAAAGATCACAATCCTCGTCCTCTGAAACCAGTCTCTTCCGCGCCACCAGTCATCATGTCGCAGTCTGTACTCTGCGAAAAACCAGAAGCAACGCCGAGCCAGCAAGATGACCTCGAGACGGCCCTGTACAAATACAGGGCCGTCAAGGATGAGCTGCGAGCGCAGCACGAGAGGTACGCGAAGCTCGGCACGCAGGGCACGCAGACGGAGGAGGACAAGGCGGCTCTCTATGCGCTCATCGTGGAAGGGGGCAAGACGCTGATGGCACTCAAGGAGATACCAGGGGGGGATGAGCGCTCGCGCGTGCCGCCATCCCTGTCGGACTTGGGAGGGGCCGACAAGTATGCGGCGCTGGTGGAGCAGCGCAGGAACGCAGCGGCACTGCGGGCACGGGAGGCCAAGGAGACGTCGGCGAGGGCCAGCAAGGTCAAGAGGGCGGATGCAGAGGCTGCTCAACAAGAGGCCGAGCCTAGAAAGAAGAGCGCAAAGAAAGGCGGGAAGCACGTGCGGTTCGCATGAGACAGCAGGTAGTTGGTGTAAGACATCCGCAACCGCCTTCTCCACCTGGACCTGTCACTTCTCACGTTGCACCGGCCTCATTTCAACGGCAATTGGCGCCACTGCCAGAGACGCTGCGAAGCCCAGAAGCCGACAGCCTCGACCGAGACGCCATACAGCGCAAGTGCTCGTACCGTAAGCATAATCGCCGAACGGTACTCCGCGGCGCAGCGCGCATGCATTCAGCTCCGTGCACGGGACGCGGAGCCCCCAATGACAGCGGCCGACGGCGACTCCAGTCTCGTCGGCTACTGCGCCGCTAGAGCAGCCATGCGAGCCCACGCAGTCGAGATGCAAAGCAGAGGCCCAAGCACGGCTCCTCCGCCCAGGACCCCGGCGTGCCACGACTCGGAGCGCCCGGGGTACGCCTGTTGGCTGTGTGTGATGGCTGGCGCCATCGACTCGCAGGGCGTGGTCCACGTTGCAGTCTTCCGCGGCAGGCGCTTGATTGAAGCCGAGCAGCCTCCAGAGGCGTCCGGATGGCGTCGAGGGACGGAAGACCTTCCCAGAGGGGCTCGTCCCGGCTCGTACCCGGCCGCTTCTGGGCTGGCGCTTCTGGGCTGGCGGCTGCTCACGGACAGGGGCTCGAAGCAGATCCCACGCGAGGTCCTCGACGCCCAACTGAATCGCCTTGCCTGCAGGCTGTGGCGAGTCTTCTCTGATGGTTCCTTTCTGCTTCCTTTTTCCCGCCGGCCCCTGTCCTCTCCCCTCGTTCCCTCTCACGCCCTCCTCTTCTCTCAACTCTCGCCATCGGCCACCATGACAAGGACGGCATCGTAGCAGCGGGCGTCTTCCTCCCTGCTGTAGCTGCCGACGATGGCATGGGCACACCTGCAGCTCGAGGGCCAGTCCATCATCCCGCTGCCGCCCGACCTCCGCCGTGGCCTCGTCGCCATCACCGTCCTGGCCCTCGTCTCGTTCATCTCGTCGACGGCGCTGTTCCTGTACCTGACGTACAAGCTCGTCGTCTGGCGCTTCTTCGTCCGCCGCCGGCAGCCGCGCCGCCCGCTGGACCAGCCGCAGCGCCCCCGGCGGGCCTCGCAGCAGACGACCGACTTCACCTTGGGCATCGACGGCATCTTCACCGAGGGCGACCTGGCCCGGCCGGCGTCACGGGCGTCCGTCGAGGATGACCGTCTGCGGCACCAGGCCCGGCAGGACGTGCCCCGGCCCAGGGACAAGAGCCCGCCGCCGAACCAGTTCCTCGTGCTCATCTACAACCTGCTGCTCGCCGACATGCACCAGAGCCTGGCCTTTCTGCTCAACGCCACCTGGCTGCGGCGCGACGGCGTCGTGGTCGGCACGTCGACGTGCTTCGCGCAGGGCTTCTTCGTGTCGACGGGCGACATGTCGTCGAGCATGTTCATCACCACCATCGCCGTCCACACCTACCTCTCCGTCGTGCGGCGGCGTCGCCCGTGCCAGCGTCTGCTGTACCTCGTCGTCGTGGCCAACTGGCTCTTTGTCTACCTCATCTCGTCGGTGCCCATTGCCGCGACGCGCAACGGCTACGACGTGGGCGGCTTCTTCGTCCGCGCCGGTGCCTGGGTGAGTCCTGAAGCGGCCGACGGACGGCGTGTAAGTGAGCCTGCAGGTATGCTGACCGATGCTGCAGTGTTGGATCAACAATGAATACGAGAACCTGCGTCTCGCCACCCACTACCTGTTCATCTTCATCGCGCTGGGCACGACCACGGCCCTCTACATCGCCATCTTCATCTCGCTCCGCCAGCAGCAGTCCCGGGCGCGCAAGGCCGCCGGTGCCGACGCCCAGACGCAGATCAGCCACAAGCCGGCTTTTCTCATCTACCCCGTCATCTACGTGGCCTGCACCCTCCCCCTCGCCCTCGGCCGCATCGCGACAATGGCAGGCCGGCACGTGCCGCTGGGGTACTTTTGCTTCGCCGGCGCCATAATTGCCTTCAACGGCTCCTTTGACTGCCTCCTGTTCGGCACGACGCGCAAGGTCCTCATCTTTGGCCCCACGTCGGACCTCGACGCCGACGACACGGGCCTCGAGACCTTTGCGTTCCTGAAGACCCCGTCCACTCGGCAGTATGGAAACATGGTCTGGATCCAGGGCGGCGACGAGAGGGCGTCGAAGCGAGCGGACGAGACCGCCGGGGGCTGGTGGTCGTGGAAGCGGTTAGGGGGGTCCAAGGACGACTGGTCCGGCAAGGCGGGGCACCGCAATACCAGTCAGGAATCGCTGCGAGGTACCGCCATCCAGATGGACATGGTGACGAGCGTGGTGGTGGAGATGGAGAAGAATCATGACCTTAGATACCCAAGCGTGGCGGCGAGCGCCAGAACATCCATGAAGAGTGCGGACAGGGACTCTTCCGACGGCTAGAATCACCCTGTCAATGAAGAGTATAATCACAGCGTAATGCCATGATCTGTTCTGTTTTGAAGGGAGCAAAGGCAACGGGTCCAAATGCGCAACTCCATATGAACATGGACGTAACTTCCAAGCTGCTGAATCGTGCCATTGTCGGGTTAGGCTTTTGTCAGAGCCACTGTGCGAGCACTTTCACGACGGGAATGAAGTGAATCGGTGAGCACACATGTGCTGAACCACTTGCCTCGCCGTGAATCAGTGAGCACACTGCTGAACACACGTCGAGATGATCTTTGGACGAGTTTTGAACTCGTCTTCCGGCACAGTGATCAAGCATTCTGCCGTTCGAATATAAATTGCTCGCCCTCGGGCACGATGCAGCCCTCTTGAACACCATCATCGAGACTCCAGTCAAACCACACGCTGTCCAGCCATCCGACCTCCCACTCTTCAAAACCCACTCGCATTCAGCAAACAATAAACCGCAATCATGTCGGCAACATACACACCCGAATCGCTGACCGCGAAGCTCATCCAACATCGGGAAGCAATATCACCGCTTGATGTGGTCATCAGCCTGGAGAAGCTGATGTATATTGGCAAAGACCTCATCGATATTTACACCAACCACGGGGCCCTTATCCGGGACGACGTACAGATCAAGATCAAAATCGTACATTCTGAGTGGGCTTTTTATAGGAGGATGAATTATTCGGGTTTTAATGCAACCGCATACGAGATTGGTAGATTGGAAGAGTTGATGTACCGGGCACGCCAGGCGCTGGAGGCTCGTCAAGCACGCGAGGCGCCGGAGGCTAGTCAGAGGCAGGCATGATGGAGCAGGCTTAGTTTTACATCAGTGATCAAGAACTAGGTGCTGGAATTTGAGTATATATGCGAGTATCGTTCTCTGCGAGGGGTACAACTGTATCTTGCCATCAACCGCTCTGAGCACGACACCGTTCCGCATCGAACCACCCAGCAAATACACCTCCGACGCCGTTACTGATTGTCGATTCTTGGCCGCCCCAAGTGAGAGCCTTAAGGATCACGCCAACCCCAAAGTCTGCGGAAGTAGTAGCCATGGCATCGACATATACCGCCGAGTCCCTAGCCGCCAAGCTGACCCAGCACGAGGAAGCAATGTATCCCGGCGGCGCCTCCATTGAGAAGCTCAAGTACATCGGCCTGGATCTCACCGACATTTACAAGAACCACCATCGGATTCTCGACAACGATCTGATGGCCAACATGGCCAGGGTGCGCGCGCAATGGAAGCTCACCTATCTCGAGAAGTGCGGAAGAGGCGGGAGCTATCCGGGGGAGCTTACTCAATTCAAAGAACTGGACAGGAGGCTGGATGTCGCAGCCTTGAATGCGAGGTTTTACAGCGGGAGGGCGATCTGAGGCGGCCCAGAGATGCAGTGTAGATCATTGACTTGCCCAGGATAAAATGACTCCATTATCTTCAGCCTTCCTGCTTGTGACTTGATAGAGCGGTTGACGCATGGTCGTAAGGCAAGCGGCCGTGGATATGTTGGCGCTCAGTAGATCCACGATGTGAAACTCTATTCACGTCCTTGACGACCTGCAGAAAGGCTTGACATGTCCAGCAGCAGAGCCAATTGTGCATCGTATATTTGGCGACTGTCATATTGCTCTTCACAGTTGTGCTTGGAAGGGCGTCCTGATATTGGGTGCACACAGAGGTGTAAGATTCTTGCTTCCATATTCATGCCCTGTACCATAGCTACAGCCTTCCACGGACCAGTGTCCGCTGTGACTAGCGTTTTGTTTCACGAGACCCAGGTCTAATGAGGTATTCGTAGTATATTACTTTCGCAATACACCATAAACCTTACCTCCCCATCATCGAGTGTAGATACTCTGCACCTCCCTCCGGAATCTAACACTGCCTCTCCATGGACACTAATACAACCCCGACCCACCCCTTCAAAGTCGTCATGGCGACCAACGGACACACTCCCTCCACATTGCTGGAAGAGGTAACTGATTCTCAAATGAACATGTCCCTCTCGCCGTCAACCTTCCTGCTGATAGAGGTTGGCTACTCATAAATCGACTATTACAGCAACCGTGATATCATCTGTGATGACGACATGCTCTATGAGGTCGAATTTCTGTATGAGATATGGGTGCAGGCGCTGCCCGGCACGTACGAGGATCCCGGTGAAAACAGCGAGCACGACCAACTGCGGTCCTTGAAATCGGTTCTCACCTGGAAGAGGGAGGACCTGAATCCTTGAGAACAGTACAGGCAATAACATGCTTCATGCCCGCCAAGGGAAGCTGGTTTCTGCAATAAAGCGTTTACAAGACGTGGCTGTGCTGCTCTGCCGCTTCTTGCTTGGTGTGTCTGACTTGACATGTCGTTTGAGAGATTCATCGTGCCACACAGCACCAGAACAGCATTCGCTCAACTCTCCTGGATTCATGGTCCCCTCGCAACTATTTACAGCTGTTCACATACCGTGCTACGGGATTGCTGTTGTGCCGCTGTGGGATCAACACGGTGCAGTTATTCAGTCTTTTATCCAGACACTGAACGTGAACAGAGATTGTCTGTGAATATTCTCCAGAGGCCAGGGCTTCTGAACAGCGGTCAAGCTGTCGCAGTCAAAAGTATATAAACCTACGCTCCTCCCTGTCTTGTAAACATCACCAACACCTTTTCTACTATCAGAGCAATTCGGAAACCAGCCATCCTGCCTTCTTGCAATCAAGCACCAGAATTCCACTAAACACTTCACAAGACCTTCAAACCGCAACCATGCCTGCAGCACCCATGAACGACGAGCAAATGCTAGAGCACGTCAAGAATCAGCTTAGGTCCAGGACCATCACCGAAGATTTGCTAACGTACACTGGCGACAAACTCAAGGGGCTCTATGTAAATTGGATGAACCCTCACCGGAGCGGTCTGCGGGACTCGCTCTTCGCCGAGTGGAAGGCGGCGCACGAAAAGCTTGTCGACCCTCCGAGCGATGAATTGAAAGCTCTGAAGACATCCATTACCAACATGAAGGCCGGGCACGATGGAACCAACGGCCATGGAGCTGTGAATGGTGGGCGATAGGTACAAGCACAGCGTGAGAAGTAAGAGAACTGAACAGAAATAAAAGGGGTTGTTCAGTTGAAGTTCTGCCTCCTACAACGTGATCTTGACATCTGGCCACATACATGTGATGCAGACATTGAAAGTCCCCTTTGTGTACTGAAAGGCAGGTACCGTCGCCATCAAGTGACAAAGCTAAAGCCCGAAGAATTCCAGTCGACTATGAATATCTATCACTCCTAGCATCGCTCCGTCATAGTCACTGTTGATAAAATCCAGCTAGCGAACAACCCACTGAGCTCGCTTTGAATATTCTGATCTAGAATGAAACAATGCGGTCGGTGGTCTTCGAAAGAAACGCCAAGCACGAGTGCCCTCTAACTGCCCTCTGGTGCAGCTAATTTGGCTTTCGAGCATTGCCACCGCTTTCACATGTGTTTCGTGTTTTTCTCGCTATCAAAATCTTCGTAGTTTCTGATGATGAGTTGCCAGATCAGCGTGGCTGTTTCAAGCAGATTTCCTTTATTTGCCTCGTTTTAGCGCAAGAAACGAGTGTACTCTTTCTGGCAGCAAAGAGGCCACACCGACCAGATGCTTCAGGTCCAAGCTTGGAGAGGCGAAAACGCCGACACCTTCTTTGACGATCCGGCGGTTGGCTAGCCGTCCGTGGGCTGTTGAGCAAGGCGCCTTTCTTCGCTATTCAAGTCTTGCTCGGTGGCTCGAGAACAAAGGGTAGACTAACGACAGGTCCCAGCGAGTTGTCCATTATGAAACTACTAGTTCTAGGCTGTTCGCCATCGGGAATGTTACAGTTTGTATCATGAGACGGCTGTACAAGCAGGGTTGACTCAGGGGCCTGCGATGACACGTTTGGTGACCATTACCTAGCTCGTTGATATACCTCTCTATATCTTGGCTAGTAAACGAATGAGCACATCCCGAATCGCATCTTGCTTGTAGCCAGCTGATGGCGCGATCTCATGCGCAGACGGGCATGCTGACGTATCCATGTAGTCTAGATCATGAAGCAAACCCCCGATCTATCTCCTTCGGGCCCGGCTCGTACGGCCATGGGTTCTAACCTCAGTTACACATCCGTGCCACTGGACCTTGCGTCTGTCTTGTAGCAAGGCTATCTGTGCCGGCGAGGCAGTTGGGGAAGTTATGGTAGATCCGAATACTTTATTGAGAATGGGAAGAAAGCATACTGATAATGATGGCTACTTTCGACGCGTTTGCAAGTGCTTCGCGTCTTGCTTGCCCTGACGCTGTAGAAGTGGGATGCAACCAAGGCTCCACACAGCGTTTAGTTCAAGCGAGGGCTCAAATATGGATGAAAACACCCTTCAAGTCGAATTCGGGTGCGTCGTCGGACTGCTCTCTGGGCACTCAAATCAACCAATCGCGCAGGCTGAACCTCAGCATCAATGAAGTGTATCTCAGCCACATGATCACGCTGTCGCATTATCGAACTAATACCGTGATTCATCCGTATCGGCTGCACTCATGCTCAGACTCATGTGAGGTGAGCCGGGTGAAGCAGCAACGTCAACGCACGACATGCGATTACACGAGGCGTAACATCACCAACGTGCTACAAGTGGCGTCAACTTGACCACGGGACCGGATTCATCACTCGTCTGCATACTTCCACGTTCACCGTAGCACAGTTTATCACTGCAAGAACACAACAGCTCCATGGTCGGCATCAAAGACCACGAGCTCTTCGTGATGCCGCAACAAGACGCGAGAATCGTCAATATTTCGAACCGGTCGAGCACTGAACAGGTGTCATTCGCGCCGAGTATATATACCCGGCGGCATCCAGCTCGACCTCCCCCTCCTGGACCGTAAACCAGGCGCACACGTCTACGGAGAAGCCGGCCATCGCAAAGCAGTGCTACGAAACCACCGTTTGACAAAGTCGCGGAGACAGCATGGCCGATGAGGCCGACGCCGCCGCCGCGACCTGGGATTTCTCGTACGAGCAAATCGTCCAGCGCTTCTACGCAGCACACCGCGAGAAGGACGCCATGGTGCGCAGGGTCAACGAGCTGGGAGCGCAGATCTGGGAGCTCCGCCGGCAGCTGAGCGCAAAGGAGCGGCAGCGGTCTGCCATCATGTTCCGCCGGCCCAAGACGGCCGCGGGAGAGGCCCGGCTGGAGGTTCTGGAGCGGCAGATCGAGGCGATGTCTCAGCAGAAGACGGACTTGGAGACGGTCAAGGCCGATGCTGAGGAGAAGATGTTCGAGGCGCAGAGAATCATGGACTCTGCAAAGACGATTATCGATCGAGAAGCCAACGGTTGGTAGGCAAGGCTCATGTTTTGCAGATCCTTACAAAGCGGTAAAGAAGCTATCAAACAGAACGAACACTCAAATTTAACACGTTGCTATTCTTGTTCTTCCCTCACAACGGCGACTGTCTCTTGGACTTGCCGGCAGCTTCCTCTAACATAGGCCGCAAACGTTCTGCTTCGTCCACGACTGGTGAAGCTACCTTCAATTCAAACAAGATTCAAGGAGTTACACGGCCGGGTTCAAGCTTGAAACATGCTGCTCGTCCGTGATGATGACAAAACTCAACAGCGGTGTCTCGAGAGGTTGCGTCGCTCTCGTGCAACGCGTCCAACTTGGAGGCATGTACGTTCAATCACTTTGTCGAGAATGCCTGTCTGCTGTAGGGAATGCCCGGAAGGTCACTGAAATGCTGCTTTGTGTCCGTACTCGACCTGGACAGACTGACGTTGACCTTCACCAACCTTGATACCGGGGTATGGAAGGTACGTGTGGCTTGAGATCAAGCTCTACCATGGTTCCCTTGCAGCCTTGATCCTCGCTTGGCTTTGGTCATTCCCAGCCGACACTGCGATCCGATTCTGCCAGCGCGGCATCATATTACCGTTGTCACATCACCCGTCAGTGTCGGCTACAATCCTACTCGCCACATGTCAGGCCCTGGGATGACTCAAATGGGAGCTTCTCTGCCAAGGGCGATCCCAACGCACTACGTGGAAGCAACGAAACTGCCACGCAAGCACAGCTCTTTCCGGCACCACAAACTCCAGCGTGGCTTCTCCAACACCTCGAGGCAACTCACCTGCAGCATCGCACGCAACGACACGCAGGCCTGGCCTCAGCATCCCGACACTCGAGAGAGCCCCGGCCTCTCCTCTCCACTACGCCTCATCCGCATACAGCTACGCACTCGGCACCTACGATGACTCCCTTCAACCAAGCAGCTTATTAGCATGTCGCCCCCCAGCATCACGAAACAACATCTACCCAGCGTACCTGAGTGCCGGCAGCGTTGGCTTGTCCTCTCCCACGTCCCCCGCACATCCCTTGCCATCCGCAGGCACCGCTGCAGTCTCGACAGCCTCTGGTACCAATGTCGTACAACTATGGAGGCGGCACAATGGGCACTCCGCACGGTGGCATGGCCGGCCAGGGCTACAGCTACTCGACTCTAACGTCCTCCATGGACCTGGGCCCTGTCGACGGCCCGGACGGACGGACGTGCCGGAACCGCGCCGTGACGAACCTGCAGCACGGGTCGCGCCCCCACGTCGACAGGCGATACTCCCCTCCGCCGCCCCGACACCGCGCAGAGACGACGGGCCCCTCGTCGATATACACAAGCCTGCAGTCAGGCCTGACACTGCCGCGGACGGCCATCACAAAGGGCCCCCTCCAGCCCAAGGACCGCCGTGGGGAGGCGGCACCCAGGAAGGACAAGGACAAGGCTCACTCCGGCTCGCGACACTTGCCCAACTCGAAACCCACAAAACAAAAGTCAAAGACGGAGCAGAAGCCCAGGAAGCCCGAGAGGGCGCCCCCGGAGAAGAAGCCGCCGCGGCGCAAGAGCAGCACCAAGAACGGGCCCGAGGACAGGAGGCCGAGCCGCCCGTTCAGCATCAGGAGCATCCGCTCCAGGGGACCGGCCGCGAGCGGCCCGTTTCGGTTACGTCGAAGAAGGCGGCCTCGCAGAAGAGCAAAGGGAAATCGAAGGGTATGTTTGGATGGGGCTGCTTCGGAGGTTGATGCTCCCCCCAGCGGAGGACATGAGAAGCGCAGAAGACTGACGGATTATGCGGGAGGAACAGGATGTACGAAGTAGTAATCGACGCCCGCGGACACGGGAAGCATCCTACACGACCGGGCAAGGGCATGGGCGTGCCGCGTGGCGAGAACGGCACAAGCCGCGGTGCGCTGGGGAGAAGACGACAGCGTGGTTACACAATATTGAGGGATAATACCTAAGAAGACAGACAAAGATAACAACATTTTTACGCATCGGTGGCGTTCCCGTCTGGTGACCGGCTGCACCCCGCGATTGACGATCCACGACATGCAGCCTCGATGTCGCGACCAACACACCGGGCGAGCGGTGGCTGCAGCTCCCGGTGCCTCCCAGGCCAAAGAGTCCATCTGACGGAGAGACACGGCTCCAGAGCTGCTTCCAGCTGACCACACCGGGACTCGACGCGTGTCGTGCCACCACGGCAAGCGCTGACGATGAGAACGGGGATGGAGGCACAGCAGCAGCCCCCGAGGCCCCCTCGCATTCCGCCTGCTCTGCAAGGTATCTGCACATGAACTGCGGAGCAGAGACGGTTCATCGCCGGTGCAGGAGCAGAGCCGCCCTGATCTTCTGGAAGCAGGGCCGCTCGTCCGCAGCGTACCGTCCGTAGATAGCCAGCTGCCTCTTCTGGCCGGCCACGACAAAAGATCCCCGAGGCCCGATGCGCCTGGGATGCCACCCGCGGCCCTGATATTAGTCGATGCGCAAGGGCAGGCAGAGCCTGTCGTGACACGACGCTGCCCCTCGTCGGCCCATCCATCCATGGCATGTGCAACGAACCCTACCTGGGTGCGTGGTCCTGGGCCACGGGAACACGTTCGTCACCCAACTGGCGGCCCCTGTTCGTCTGCGAGTACCGATACATCCGTCGCTGCAGCCACCCAGTCCCACCACCCGCTGGGCTCGGTCCGTTTCGCTACACCTTGGCAAGGACGACGGGAGCCAAGGCGGCACGTTTCTTGGGCGTGGAGCGTGCCGCGGTTGGTTCGCTTGGCTTGCATGTCATCGGCCCCATTGTGATCATTGTGATGGATGCCAGCTGTTGTCGGCAGGAACAACATGACGGCCGTTGCTCGGTGCTTGTCTGGCAACCACGTTCGTTTTCTCTCGTCGCCTCTCTGCCTCTTTGCTTTGTGCTCATCTGGGGCCACGCCCGACCGCCTTGGTCTGGAGCCAGAGTCCTACCTACATGACGGACCGCACCGGCATCTTGCAGTGCGGACCGGAAGCGAAGAGTCCCAACGTAGACGGAACCAGCCTCCAATCGCCCAGCGTTCCACCATACCCACCACTCGTCGACGACTCCAGGGAATCCCATATCCCTTAGCTGCAGGGACACTGCATCTCCAGTCCGGCCGTGCATGCTCATCCTCGACCGGAAGATCCATCCCGCTGGAGAAGCAGGAATTTATTCGGATCTATTCCCTTGGAACAAAACCGGCGGTCCCCTAATCGAGTATCCCGATCGAACACTTGGTAGGGTTAGCAACGATATTTCCGGGGCCTCGGTCGTAGTGACAGAAGACAAAGGACGAACAACATGCCCATCTCCTTACAATTATTAAGGATATTCTAGGGATCGCAATTCTTCTCCTATCCGCGCTTAGTGAAGAAGAGATCCGATATTTAACGAGCGTCGACGCTACTAATGCTATCGCCCTTCTATACCGCTAGCTGCTCGTAGATACTACGATACGGCGGACGTGATCTTGCTTTGTCGGCTCATCTATATTGGACCATGCTTCGGAGAGTTTGACCGGGTATTCTGCTCAAGACGATATAATAGCGCCTAGTAAACTCAACGTGGTAATGCACATTCGGGACACCGAAGCCAAGAGGGCCCTTGCCGTGAGGTAGTCTAGATTAAAGTGTTCCCGAGTGCATTTGGTATAGAAACCTCTTTTACTTTAACAAAGGCCTCGCCGGCGCGCCAGACGGCGGAGGCGAAACCCGCATCAGACCCTCTGCAGCTCGCTCGTCTCGGACAGCGGTCGAATTCGGACCGGGGACCAGTGGCCTCAGAGTTGCCATCACTCCACTATGGTTGATCAAATGACGGCGAGCATTGGCGAGAGAGCAGCAGCTTGTTGGCACTGCTTGCGACCAACGCAGGACCGGAGGCGGTGTGGTCTGGACAACCAACGGTTTTCAGTCAGCGACAGACCGGTAGCGATGTCGTTTACAGGAGAGAGTAGTGCGCGCCCGCAGGACCCGACTGATTGCCCGCCGCAGTGTAGAACACTACGTATTTTATTCAACTCGATTGCTACGGGACAGTCAACGGGAAACAGCGCCAAAGCGACCGGCGAGCGTGATCTGGAGGTATCTGTATTTGAAGTCTGATTACGTCAGATAAAGGGGTCGTATCGCCTACGCCTCGACGCCCTGGCCGCCCTGGCTGACCAGACTCAGCTTCCATGCGAGGCAACCGTTAACAGCTCACATTGAAAAGACGAAAGTTGAATGCTCATACGGTACCGTCAAACCGTGACCGGAGACTTCTCTGATATCCTTGAAGTGGTCCCTCTATGGTCAGTCTGTTTGTTTTTGTCGTGAACCAGGCGCCAGGCGAGCCGGCTGTTTTCGTTTAAGCCATTATACGAGACGTTCCCGCAAAACAAGAAACCATTGCGCTCGGAATAAAAGTAGCACGCTAGCAGAGTCGCACAATTCCTACAGATACATGTTGAAGGTGCCGCGGCCAGCTCCATGGGGTATCACATGTGCCGTCTCCGCTCTGCGCACAAACTGGTGCCGTGAGACGGAGGGCTGAGCATTTCATTCTCCGTTGTCCTCCAAGGTTTTCGATCCCTGCGCCAGCCGTTGTGGCCCTGCATATCCCAACCCCGAAGGAGAAAACGCCGCTTGCGGTAGGGGAACAAAGCAAGCAAGACAAAGGAAATAGGTCATAGTGGAAATGTGGTAGAGGTTACGCTGCTCCGTACCCGCCCACGGTAACCGCAGCGTCGCTGCCCAGACGTCCCGAGGTGCGATGGCGAAGGCGGCGAGTCTGGCCGTCCGATGCCGCTCTCGACATCTGTGGTGTACCGAGACGGGACGAGTAGTCGGAGCCGGCACTCGTGATGCGATTGACCATGCCCTCTGTCAGGGCCACCGTGTTATCGCGCCACCAGTAGCGCATCACGTCGTACTGCCACCGCCATAGGTCCCGGATCTTCAACGACCGGCTCGAGACGAACGTCGAGTGCAGAAGCAGCACGTTGAACGGCGATGTCCGAAGCTGGTGCAGCAGCCATCGGTTGACAAAGTCCCCTGTGCCTCCTGTTGCTGCTCCCTGCATTAGGCTGTCGATGGAGTACTCCTTGACGGCCAGGCGCTGTCTGTCGCGCTTCTGTGCGTCGTCGTCGGGCAGCCGCGTTGCTGCCCGGAGAGCTTGCAGGGAAGTCCGGGGCTCCGGTTCGGCCAACACATGGTCGGGCTGCGATAAAAGCTCGGGGAAGACGGGATGCGCTAGCGTCTTGTGCCTGGCGAGGATCGTGGCTCTGTCCTCCAGCTCCATGTCGTCCATCTTGGTGTGAGGGTCCAAGACGTATGCCATCCGGGCGGACATGTGCTTTCTCATGACCTGTTTGGCTTCGCACAACGTCTTGAGGCGCTCGACTTGGCGCTCGAGCCGACGGACCTCCGCCTGCATCCTGTCCTCTTCTGCAGGAAACTCGTCAAAGAATTCTTCCATGTCGGCAGTGGTGTTCTTTCCCGTCGTCCTCTTCAGCTCTGCCTCGCATTCGTACTGGTCCCTGACGTATAGCAGGTCGTCGTATTCCTCCTTTGCATTCTCAAGATCCCCCACTGCCGAAGACAGCTCGATGTAGAGCGGGTGAAGATCCTCTGATGGTTTGTCGGCGGATATGCCTCTCAGCTCATATGGCAAATCGGAGGGCGAGCTGGACTCTGTCTCGGAAGAGTCATCGTCGGACGGGGGGGCTCGCTCGACCCTGGTTTGTCCTGCCGCCAACAGGCTGAAGAATCTCATCTCGAGGCCGTTGAGCTGCTTCTCCTCGTCGTCCACCATTAATTCAAGTGTTTCGTAGTCGCACTCCCGGGAGTGGTAGTCGTCACGCAGGTCTTGCATGTCTGCCGCTCGGCTGTCGAGGAGGTGGACAGAGGTTTGGAGGATGCCTCGCTGGCTGACAAGCATGGGCCGTATGATGCTCATAAAGGCATTGTCTGCGTCTTCCTTGCGGCGGCGCAGGTGCCTCAACTCCTGTCGTCTCTCGGCCATTTGTGCTTTGATGACGCTGAGCCTGGCCCTCTTCTCCTTCAGCTGCTGCCATAAAAGCTCCACTTCGGCGTATGAAGAGGCGTCGGAAAGCACTGAGCCATCGTCCTGCGAGCCCACTTCTTCCGACAGCTGGGGTGCCGCCGTGCCGCCGAGCCGCGTCCGCCTGGGGCTCTGCGAATTTTCGTACTGGGACACCCACGACGTGATGCGATTCGTAGCCAACGACCTGCTTCTCGGTGCCGAATCTCGACTTGTGGGAGCGGCCGGGAACTCGGGTGGAAAGTGACGGGAATTGCGATAGGCGATTGGGTCTTCTTCAGAGGACGAGGCGGAGCTGGAGGAATCATCTCGCTCGGGCCGGGTCAAGGAGAAGGTCGACGATCCAGAGTCGGAGCTGTTGCTCTGTTCGTGGGCGTGGTGCGGCCGTCTTGTAGACCGGCTCTTCTTTTTACGCTGGCCCTGCGAGTGGGAGGGCTTGTCACCAGCGGCAGATATGGCATGACCTAGCGGGTGCTGTGTCTGGGACAGGTGGGCCCGCATGATATTCGAAGTATCCGTGGCGGGAGGTGGTGGTATGATGGGGCCGTGCCGGCTTGGAATACGATTATTGTATCGAAAGAGCCGTGGAGGAGGCGGCGGAGGAGGAGGAGGCGGCGGAGGAGGAGGCGGCGGGCAGTTCGGCCGAGCTGTTTGCGAACGCTGAAATGCAGCATAGCCGGGCACATCGACGAGGGGCGGTGGTGGTTGCATCACGGCACCATCTGGTTGCTTGGTCGAGGAAGCGTCATGCTCTAAGCTGCTGTCATGATATATCGGAGGAGGCCGCACCGGCGGCGGAGGGAGCCCGAATGTTTGTCTGGCAAACGGTCTCTCGATGGTCATCGAGGACGGAGGAGGAGGCGGCTGCGGCTCGGGCGTCGTGACTCTGCTAGACGCGGTCGACGCGTCGCTCGCCAGCCGCCAGCCGTCGCTCCCCTTCATGTCGTCGTCTCCGTGCGACGATGCGTTGGCTGGGAAGTTGAGGATGGAGGCGTCTGCGTCTCTGTCTGCGTCGTCGTCGGCATCAACAGGGTGCAGCATTGCATCGTACCGAGGTGCCAGGCTGGCTGGTCCGTAAACGGCGGTTTCCATGGAGGGCCAGGACGGGACGGCACCTGCTCGCGCACAGCAGGGAGTGACTGTATCAGCGACACGCAGCGGCCATGTCTTGGAATGAAAGGCATTCGAGCCGGGCAGTCCCCAGGCCAACACAGCAAGCTGATGGACGCGGACAGCCCTGTGATTTGGTACGGTGAGAGTCGACGTAGGTGCGGCTCTGCCAGGTCACCGTGGGCCACCGTACTACCACGGGTGCAGTTTCCAGTGGAGGTCGAGTTTGGCGCGGTTTGGTTATTCGTCGTCGTTTGAGGTGCCTCGAGCAATGTCTTGTGGCACTTCTGCTGTGCCGCCGGGATGCTTCAGCCAGCCGCTGCTGCGTCTCTGTCTCAAGAAGCATGGCCATGACAGCTGGGGTAAGCTTCTGCAATCGCGGCCGCATCTGTGCGGACGGTCCTCCCTGGCAGAGGCGGTAGCGCCTGTGACTGGTGGCTGCGCTGCGCCGCTCTAGCGCTCCCCGGACGACCTGCCACAGACGGCAGAGCCACTAGCACCGTTGCACGAGCCCGTCGCAGTTGACGGACAAATACCTAGCCTAGTTGCCTAGGTAGCTACCTAGGTAGGTACGAAGTAGGTAGCTCGTACAAAAGGTACCTAGTGCACCCTCAGTGGGCCACCCGCCGCGACTGGGGTGCACGGGTAGTGGGCCTCTCCCGCGAGCGGCGCCACAGGGGCCTTGTCCCGCTGGCAGCTGCACCAATCGCCGCAGCACCTCGACCCTTGGCGCTGCTGGAGCTTGACTCTACTCGTCCTTCGTACCTCGACATCATCACCAACGTGGCCTCGTCTGACGCGACGCCTCCACTCTTCTCCGGCCCCCCCAGCAGCCCGTCAGGCAAATGGGACATGCAGGCGTGCTCGAGAACACGATAGGCCGGTCCAGCGCTGACGGCGGCGGCGGCGCACGCAAACGGCACCCACCCGCCGGCGCCCGCCCGCTCGACTTCGATACGGCCGTCTCGTCTCGCCGTCTGTCTCTGCTGCTGTTTCATTGCTGCCCTCGGCCAACTGGATGTGCCCCCGGGCGCAGGAGGCTCCAGCCAACGTTGTGCGGCATGACGGCTGAGCGACCCGGTGAGCCCAAGCCGCAATCACGCCTCGATGCTGCAGCTAACCAGCCGGACACAGACCCCAACGATATGCGCCCGCAGCACGCAGCACGCTGTACCGAGTACACACGGACAATACGCACAATAAGCCGCTGGCGACCACCTCTTGCGGGCAAGAGTGCAATGCATGCAACACCGCACCGGTCCATCCATCCATCCCTCGTCTCCCGCAGATGCTGCCGTCAACCCACTCACACTCCGCGACCCTGCAGCTCCCCGATGCCAGCCAACCGAAGGCGCCGCCGCACGCCAAATGAGAAGAGGAGGCCCGAGAGGGGAAGCAAAACAGAGGCCCACGGGCCGCACCTGGTCTCCGCTCCCAATCTGGCCGCGCAGCGCCACGCAGCCCAGTGCTGCGAGGTATCTTCTATGCGCGACGTCGCCGCCGCGGGGGAGGCATCGGGGCTGCCGGTCTTCGTTGTACGCTCTGTGGTCTCCTCACTTGAGCCGCACCACTGGCCGTTTCCTACAAGAACCCCTCCCAACCATCCCCGGCCCGCGCCGTTCGTGTTTGCAGCCTTTGCTCCAACCCGGATCTGAATCCTCGCTCAACTTGCCTGCGTCGTCGTGCCCCGGCTTGTCCTTCGGTTCGGCCTCGTAGACTCTGGGCGCGGGTGGCCCAGCGCAAGATGCCACCATGCACAAGCACAAGGAAAAGTCGAAAGCCCATATATGGGGTCCTTGGTCGGACTGGATCTACGACGAGTCTCACGGCCGATATTACCGGGTTCGCCAGGATGTGAACGGTGCGCGCCATCAGCCGCGACGCTGCGCTGCTGTCTTGCTCGTTGGCTTGATTATGCTCACGCTTCGCAGGCAACTACGATTACGACTGGGACACCCGACAGACCACGCCGCGCGAGGTAGAGGAGCTCACCGAGGACTTTCGCAACCTTTCTCCCGGCTCATCCTACGAAGGCCAGGGTATGAACCAGGCGCCGCACTGATGTTCGTGATGACGCACAACTGCTGACGCATGAGCTGTTGCAGCCGAGGAGTACACGGTCGCCGGCAGCTCAAAGGACAAAACGTCGACCAGCAAACCCAAGGGCAAAAGCAAGCACCGGTCGCACGACGAGGGCCCCAGCAGCAGCCTCGACATATACAGCGGCTCGGCAGCGGGAGCCGGGGCTGGATATGCTGGCTACGACGACCCGCAATGTGCGTCGAGCTGCAGTTTGCGACCTCGAGACCGTGGTTCCGCTGACAACCTTTGATTCCCACAGACAACTATAGACAATCAACTGGCGAGTACTACGCGCAGTCCTCATCAGGTGCGGTTGACCAAGCGCCATGACCGTGAGTCAGCCCAACTGATACTTTCTAGATCCCCGGGCGGCGTCGGGCTACTCTGCGACCAGCTCCGGCTATACCAGTAAGTGACCCTATACGCCACCTCCTGCCTTGCGTCTGCTTACACCCATGCGCAGCAGCAGGCCAAGGCCAAGGCCACGAGCCAGAAGACGACGAAATCCGGGCTGCAGTCGCAGAAAGTAGAGCGATATACTATAGCCATGCTACTGGCGGAGAGTCATCCACTGCGGCCTATGGTATGGCTCCCCGGCAACGAGACTTGGGTGTGCGACTGACAGCCAGCAGAAGCATACTGCGAAGAGGACGATGAAGGCCCCCCGACTCCAAAGGCTCGAATTACTGCCGACGAGGAAATGCTGGACGAATTGGATCCCCGTGGGTGCCGAGTTTGATTGGCCGAGGAACAGCTGACTGACATTCGAGATCAGGCTACAGAGTCGAGCCCTCGGGAAGGTTCACGGCAGGCGAGGTCAGTAAGTCCAAATCGAGTCTTGCCGTCAGCCGACTGACCACTGTGACATCAGATCTTCAAGGTCCATTGGTCAGAACCGCAGGGCTCCGGGAACGAGCATGCACCCAGCGTTTCAGGCAGGCAGGAAATTCAGAACCGGTTTGGGACAAGATTCTTCGTCGGCTTCCGCCGCTTTATCGTGATTGCCAACGATCATGGCCACTGCACCTGCGTGTATGTCCTTGGCAACACCCCGACCGTGGAATTGGGGCCATTTTTCGCTGACGCATACCAGGCCAATACTTACATACAGCGGCAAGGGCTGCAAGAAGAGGGGCGTCAAACCAGCAAAGCACGGCATCATTTATGAGCGCGGCCACAAGGCACGGCTTTTGGAGGGGGAGCCAAAGCTCGGCTTCCCCCCCGTCAAAGTCGTCATGACAGAAGATGGCGAAAAGCTCTCGAGGGAGTCGCGGGTCAACTACTCGAAACTGGTGACGGTGGAGCACAACGTCAAGGTCTTCTTCATCGGAACCATAGCCGGCAATGACTGGGACATGGTGCAAGACGCTGTGAACCGGTGCTGGAGCGAGAAGAACCACAGCAAGAAGAGGGCCAAGTGAGCCGGGGGGCTACTCCGCGGCCTACCACGACCAGACACGTTTTTACATCTCGTTTCTTTTTAGCGATTGTCGGCGGCAGCGACATCGTGACACATATACGTTCGTACGGAAAGCGGCCGGCATAACCTGGCGGCAGCTGTCCGCGAAACTCTACCAGGACAGGTGGGCAACGACGAGACGGGGATGAGGAGGCGACGCTGCGTCCGGGTTGGATGGGCGTTGTTGTCGAGGATGCTTGCACAGAGGGACACAGAATGGCGACGTTTGACGGGAGCAGTGCTGGCGAGCGCCACGGCAGTTCCAGGCTGTTTCGTGGAGTGGCAGTTGGCGACGGGCAGAAGCAGGCAGACAGCGGGCAGGTTGACATTTCGCATCGTGTTTGCTGTCTTTTCTTTTTTTCCTTTTTCTCCTTCGCACGCATGCTTCAAACCGTGTGGCGAACAGGACACATCGGCTGCATCACAGACATATCCGATGAACAGCGTGTGTTGCGTGTTGCGTGGGCACGCGGATTATGCAGGCTCCGGACACGTCCTCGGAGACTGGCATTTTCCGGCGACGAACTAATGACCTTGTTTCGACTCATCTGTCAACCCAGTTTGTTCCTCATGAATTCTACTATTGCTTGCTGATTTTTAATTCCCCGACTCGCGTAGCTTTCGTCGTTGAATGTCTCAAAGAGGCACACTGGCCCGCGTCTATTCTGTCTGGCGTCCCCACTCCGGGGATCTGTGCCTCGGCATCCATCACCCCCTCCGGCATCCGCTCGGGATTACATCACGCAGTCGACGACGTAGCCGGCGCGCCGGAGCGGCCGACCGCGCTCGAGCCGTGCTTTATATGACATCTTTTGTCCGCGACGTAGCGAGACGCATCTGTCCTCTGTCCTGACGCCCTTGTCATCCGCCAATTCGTTCCTCCGACATACCACAGCGCACAGCACCATGGCCGAAGCACAGCTCAACGACTTCCCGTCGCTCTTCTCCCTCAAGGGCAAGGTCGCCGTCGTCACCGGCGGCTCGCGCGGCCTGGGTCTGCACGCCGCGTCTGCGTACGCCCTCCCCCATCCCGGTCCCCCGTCTCGCGACCACAGCGGCTGACCCATTCCCCCCCGGCCAGCTTCCTCCAGGCCGGCGCATCGACCGTCTTCATCTCGTCGCGCAAGGCCGCCGCCTGCGACGCCGCCTGCGAGGCGCTCAACGCGCTGCCCAACCTCGCGCCCGGCGCGCGCGCGGTGCCCGTGCCCGCCGACTCGGCCAGCCAGCAGGGCGTGCTGCAGCTGCTCGCGGCGGTCAAGCGGCACACGGACAGGGTGGACATTCTCTTCGCCAACGCGGGCGCCACCTGGGGCGAGGAGTTCGACACGCACCCGGACCAGGCCTTTGCCAAGGTCATGGACCTCAACGTCAAGGCCGTCTTCAACACGGTGCGCGAGTTCACGCCGCTGCTGGAGAGGGCGGCGGCAGCGCGCGGCGACGGCGAGCCCAGCAGGGTCATCATCACGGCGAGCGTCGCGGGGCTGGGTATCGGCACCGTCGGCAAGCAGGGCACGTACGGCTACTCGGCCAGCAAGGCGGCCGTCATCCACCTCGGCCGCAACCTGGCCGTCGAGCTGGGCCCGCGCGGCATCACCGTCAACTCCATCTGCCCGGGCTTCTTCCCGAGCAAGATGTCCAACGGCCTGCTGTCCATGTCGGGCGGCGCCGACAAGATGGCCCAGGGCAACCCCATGCGCCGCCTGGGCCACCCGGAGGACATTGCCGGCGCCGTCGTCTACCTGGCCAGCAGGGCCGGCTCGCACGTCAACGGCGAGGCCATTGCCATAGACGGCGGCGCCGTGTGGTCGCGCGGCGAGATGGCGAGGGGCGGCGAGTCCAAGCTGTAGGGGGCGTCTGTTGAATACATCCAATGCAAGAGGGCGCTGCGCGTCTGCCGTGTCCAATCAGAGTCTATTGCCGGCTATGCATGCTAGTCGTCGCCGTTTCATGGCCCTACGCCCAATGCCGGCCGTTCCGTTGCTTCATGTCGTCTCGGTCGTGCCGTTCACGCCCGTCGGCTTGCGCGCCACCCACGCGCTCGCCTTGTACACCGTCTGCAGCATGCTCTCCCCGTCCTGGATGTACGGCGCCTCGATGCCCGTCTCCGCCCACTCCACCGTGAAGCCCAGCCGCCCCAGCAGCGCCATGACCTCTTCGTTGCTCAGCTCGAAGCTGCCCGGGTCGGCGATGCCCGACGAGTTGTTGAAGTCGTGCTCGCCGTCGCCATCGTCGTCGTGCCCGTGGTTGCCCGGCGCCTGGTTCTCGAAGTGCCACAGCAGGGGCCCCACGTTGATGAGCACGCCGCCGGGGCGCAGGCAGTGGTGGATGACCTCGAGGTAGCGGATCAGGTTGGGCGCCGTGTCCAGGAAGAAGACGCTGGCGACGGCGTCGTACGTCTCCTTGTGGTCGTCGTCGGCGTAGAGACACAGGAAGTCGGCCGCGCACATGGACATGCCGCCGCCGCCGGGGCTGTCGGCGAGGGTCGTGGCGGGGTGGATGTCCGGCACCTTGTATCCGCGGAGGTGGTTCTGCCGCGTGAGGTGGTTCGAGAATGTATGCACCCAGGGGTAGACGGTGTGCGTTCCCGCGCGCTCGCACTCGTTGAGGATGTAGGACGACGCCAGCAGCTGGTGGTAGGATATCTCGTTGCCCTCCGCCACGAACCCGTTTCGACACAGCTCAAAGACCAGCCTGCCCAGGCCCGCACCTGGGACAAGCACCTTCAACGGGCCGCTCTCCGGTAGGCGTGCCTTCTCCTCCGCGAGCACTCTCATAATCGGCCCGTAGCACGCCGCCCGCTCGCCCGCCCCTTCTGCCGTCCAGTCACGGTAGAACTGCCGGATCGTGCTCCTGGCCTTGTCAATGTCCGAATGCTTCGCGACGCCGACCCACTCCTGCGGCATGGTGGGCTCCGGGCCGCTCGGTCCACGGCCGATGGAACTGAACGACCGGAGGCCGACCTTGACGATGGCGCGCGCCAGCTCGGAGTTGGAGTCGATGGCATCGTCGGTCTTATCTAGGGTGTCGAGGAAGTTGAAGGGAGGCTCTGCCAGGAGCTTCCAGTGAACTTGCGGCAGGGCGTAAAAGGATCGACGCCGGAGATGCGTGACGTTGAAGTGAGCCACCTTGGCATATTGGCTGGGCAGAGTAAGCTTCGAGGCATGCGAGACGGTTCTAGGGATGAGGTTCGAGCGAAGATGCCCTCGCAGCTGCCTTGCTCTCACTCAGCTGCGCAAAAGACGACGCCAACTCGACTCCTCCTTCAAGACACTGCTGCAAACACTTACGAGAAGGAATCGAGGGCAGAGAATATGACTCTGACCTCCTCCGGGTCCTCGAACCCGTCCTCGACACCAGCCCAGACATCATCCGCAGCGGCCATCTGTGACGCGGTGGTTGGTTCGTTCGGGTTTGAATGTGAGATAAGCTGGAGCCTCCGCCCACCCGCGTGAGGCGATCAGCGATCAGCAACGACGGGGCGGAATAAAGTCCGCTTCCGCCGTATCAGCTCGATAGCGCCAGGACGTCTCGATATTCACTTTCTAGCAGGGTTCTAGCAGGGTTGAGGTTTTCCCGTCCTGATGCGCAGGGACGAGACTTGCAGGAGTTGCGAGGCGCCCGTAGTCCAATCAGGAAAGGTAGACGGCAAGCGGGCCAATCATGTGATCTCAACGCCGTGATGGAGCCGTCAGTTGACGGCTCGATAACAACATCACGCCAGATACCACTGCTAAGTCGTCTGCTGTCAGAGCCGCACGTCTGTTCCAAGGTCAAAATGGCCACGACTAAAGGCGAGGTCGCTCAGCTGTCCATCCCACTGGCCAGGTCGCTGGGCACGCGCATCTACATTCGGCTGTCGACCCAGGCAAGGGCTATTGTGCTCTCCCTGACGACTGCGTCTCAAGATGAGCTTGCGGCGCCCAGGCCCATGGGCTCGTTCGTCTATGCCCTCCCCGATGTGAGCCCGCCTCTACCGTATGCCTCCCATGAGAGAATGTTGGCTGACTCAAGCGCAGCGCTTCAATGCCCAGCAACCCCTCTCGACCACCCTCTTCTCTCATGAACCGACCCTGGAATTCACTACTCGGCTCGCAAAGCTCATCACCCGAAGAGCCCAGCTGCCGGTATATGTCACCAACTCCGTGAGCTTCGCCGACGCGGGCATGGGTGGCACGGTGGAAGAGGAGATGGAAGCCTTCAAGAGCATCGTCGAGGTGACGCTTGAGCGGCTCCAAGGCGCTGGCATCGGCTCTACGGCGAGTGCAGAGACCAGGTCATCATAAGCTTCGCAGCTTTTAGGGGCACGACTGCATGTGCACACGGCACATCTGCACCACAAGACTGCCCGGCTTGCCGACGCCATCGGCCGTATCGTCGCGACGTGGCTCACCCCACGGGGACACCAGCAAGGTTTGCGCTCTGCTACGTCACTACAGCAGGAGATGTGGCGTGACGGGATGGCTCGGCCGTTGCACGAGACGCAGTGGCTTCGGATCAATGCGAGTCATCGTAGGGTCCCGCAAGACAAGAGGGCATGACGAGGCATGACGAGGAGGCACGGGACGACCAGGCGAACCTTGGCTGAAGCAGGGATTCCTCCCTCGGCGTACGTCTTCAAAGTCTTTGGATGAATGCCGCTGTGAAAGATGCATTGAAGCGCCGATAAAGCGACGCGGATGCCAAATAGTACCCATCGTAAATAATAGCACTTCCGGTGGGCAGTAAACTCTCGAGCTTCCGTCCTCAACCTGCGACGCCAAGGAGCGCCACGGCCGCTCAGGGGCTCCACGTGGGACAAACGGTTCATCAGCTTCATCGTTAATCTCCCTCCTCTGGGCGCCCATCACATGGGACGACCCTTGGCGATGGAAAGAATCTAATGCAATAGCTATCTGCCGGATTGGTGAGTCTGTATGTAGAAGCAAATCCAGAACCGGTAAGACAAGCAAAAAGACGTCATGCGGGTCAAAAAATGTAGGGGGCGCGGTCCAAAATGAATCACCATTGTCCGTAATCAGGTAGGTACCAAAGGGTATCACAATAGCAGCGCCCGCAGTGGTTTGCTGCGGCCTCAGTTAGCGTCGGTACCCTGATGCTCGACTTGAAAAAATTGCTGCCCTGGCTCAGGTCCCCAGCCAGTCCCACTGCGTTTTTCAACGGCCGGGTTATCGTTATCGCACCCCGCCACCAAAATTTGGCGGGCAGCACGGAGGATAGTGCCAGACACAAGCCACTTCAAGGTGCACAGGTTTGGCTCCTCTCATCTCTCCGCAGTCACCATCCAGGCCCGGATCACGAGTCCCACGAAGATACAGCGTCCAGAAATCGCCCGGCGACCGCCGAAGCCCCCGTCATCCGCCGATCAAGCTCTGCTTCACCGTTGACGGCGCCTGCGACACGCCCACGGCCAGCCCTGATCAGTGCGGCCCCGCGAACCCCAGCTCCGGAGGGGTACAGTCAGGTATCGTGTAGGTATGCAGCACAACTTCGCCCGCATGCTCGGATCTATGCCCTGTTTGCTGACTTGTATCCTCCCAGACTGTCTATACAGGATCCCATGCGATAGACCGCCGCCGCTGCTTTATCCCCAGCTCGCGCGACAGCACCGCAATACCGTCCGCCATGAGTTGGCAGCCTGTCCCCGAGTCGCTGAGGCAGCTCGCCGCCTGCCTCAAGGACTCCTTGAGCGGCTTTGACAAGAATGCTCAGAAGCAGGCGGAGCTGGTTAGTGCTTGCGTTGCGACGTGGTCTCGAACGGGCCCAGACTGATCCCCCGCAGATGCTCCAGCAAGCCAAGGCTTCCCCCGACATCAACAACTACCTCGCCTACATCTTCTCTAGCTCCCACCCGCCCGAGGGCCTGCAATGCACCGAACAAGACTACCACCTGGTGCGGTCGGCCGCCGGCATCATGCTCAAGAACAATGTCAAGTCCGATTGGAAGTCGATACCCGAGTCGAGTCTGCAGCTCGTCAAGCTCGCCGCCCCCCTCGGCTTGCAGGACAAGAACTCTCAGATCCGAAACTTTGCCGGGAACATTGCGACCGAGATCATCAGGCGAGGCGGATTGCTGGGCTGGCCCGAGCTGCTGCCCCAGTTGCTCGATATGATCGGCAACACGAGCGGCCACTCATCCAACGAGGCCCAGGAAGGAGCCATGTCCGCCATGGCCAAGATCTGCGAAGACAACGCCAGGATGATGATGAGGGAGGTCAATGGCCAGAGGCCGCTCAACTACGTCCTGCCCCAGTTCATCGCGGCCACCAAGAGCCAGCTGCCCAAGGTCCGAGTCGGCGCGCTCACCGCCATCAACGTCTTCACGCCGCGCGAGTCGCAAGCCATGCTCAACTCCATCGACGACCTTCTCCAGCACCTCTTCTTCCTCTCCAGCGACGACAATCCCGACGTGCGCCGGCAAGTCTGCCGAGCCTTTGTCCATCTCATCGAGACGCGCCCCGACAAGCTCCAACCCCACATCGGTGGCCTCGTCGACTACATCATATCCCAGCAGAAGAGCGACGACGAAGACCTCGCCTGCGAGGCCGCCGAGTTCTGGCTCGCCATCGGCGAACACGATGACTTGTGGAAGGGACTGCAGCCATATCTCAACAAGATCATCCCCGTCTTGCTAGAGTGCATGGTGTACAGCGGAGAGGACATTGCGCTCCTGGGCGGCCTCTCGGATGACGAGGAGGAGGAAGACCGACAGGAAGACATCAAGCCGGCTTTCGCGAAGAAGAACCTTACCAGGACTGCCAATGGCGAGGGAGCCGGGTCGGCCGATCAGGCGAAGAACGGAAACGACTACGCGAAGCTAAACGAGATGAATGACGATCTCGAAGAGGGCGAGCTCGACGACGAATACGACGACGGCGACGACGCAAACCCTGACGAGCGATGGACGGTTCGCAAATGCTCTGCCGCGGCTCTCGACGTCTTTGCCCGAGACTTCCGAGGCGCCGTCTTCGAAGCCATCTTCCCCTATCTCTCACAGAACCTCAAGCACGACGAGTGGCCTTACCGGGAAGCGGCCGTGCTGGCCTTGGGCGCCGTGGCAGAGGGCTGCATGGACGTTGTCGTGCCTCACCTGCCCGAACTGGTCCCCTATCTGATCTCGCTGCTCGAGGACCAAGAACCAATTGTCAGGCAAATAACGTGCTGGACCCTGGGGCGCTACTCCTCCTGGGCGGCGAATCTGGCCGACCAAGGCCAGAAGGAACAGTACTTTGTTCCCCTCATGGATGGCATCCTGCGCAAGATGCTCGACAAGAACAAGAAGGTGCAGGAGGCCGGCGCGTCGGCCTTTGCCAACGTCGAGGAGAAGGCTGGGAAGCAGCTGGAGCCGTACTGCGGCCCGATCATCCAACAGTTTGTCCGATGCTTCGGCAAATACAAGGACCGCAACATGTACATCCTCTACGACTGCGTTCAGACACTGGCAGAACGCGTCGGCCCGTTGCTCGCGACCCCCGAGCTGGCCAACCAGCTGATGCCGGCCCTCATCAACAGATACAACACCGTGTCGGACCAGTCCCGCGAGGTGTTTCCGCTGCTGGAGTGCCTGTCGTACGTCGCGCTGGCCCTTAGCCACGCATTCACCCCGTACGCGCCGCCGATCTTCATGCGCTGCATCAACATCATCCACATGAATCTCGAGCAAAGCCTGTCCGCCGTAAGCAACGTTGCTCTGGAGCAGCCCGACAAGGACTTTCTCATTACCAGCCTGGACCTCCTGAGCGCCATCATCCAGGCTCTGGAGGGCGAGAAGTCGGCAGAGTTGATCAAGAACTCGCCACATCCTTTCTTCGAGCTCCTGAGCTTCTGCATGGAGGACCCCACCGACGAGGTCCGGCAGTCAGCATACGCACTCGTGGGAGACAGCGCCAAATACCTGTTCCCGCAGCTCCAGCCGCACATCTCGACCATGATCCCGATTCTCTTGAAGCAGCTCGACATGGACAGCGTCTTGGATGAGGAGATGGACAGCGGTTTCGGCGTCGTTAACAACGCTTGCTGGTCGGCTGGCGAGGTTGCTATGCAGCACGGCAAGGGCATGGGCCAGTGGGTGCCGGAACTGCTCCAGCGGTTCGTCGAGATTATGACCAACCCTCGCGTGCCCAAGGGCCTCTGCGAGAATGCCGCTATTGCGCTGGGTCGACTCGGCCTGCACAACGCGGAGCTCCTGGCACCTGCGCTGCCCACGTTTGCGGAGGGCTTCTTGAACGCGATGCAGGAAGTGGACCCGTCAGAGGAGAAGGCGACGGCATTCAAGGGATTCTCATTGGTGGTTGGCCAGAATCCTCATGCGATGGAGAAGGTCCTGTTGGACTACTTTGTGTCCATTGCGCAGTACCAGGACATGAACTTGCGGAATCCGATCAAGCAGGAACTACATGAGGTGTTCCAGAATGTGAGTCCCATCTTGGCTTCGCGACCGGTCTCGTCACTAACGTCCGCCCTTGTAGGTCCTCAACGTTTACAAGCAAATGATTCCCCAGTTCAACGAATTCGTCAGCCAGATGCAGCCGGGAGACCAGCAGAGTCTCAAGAGCAACTACGTCATCTGATGAATACCTAGCTCTGTGGCCATCTCTTCGTCGGCCATCGAGCTACGAAGGAACGGAGACGCGACAAACGTAACTTGGGAGGTATCGACTATGGCTTGATGAGAGAATATATTAAAAGCGTTCATTGGCAGGCATGGATGGGATAGACTGCTTCTCTGAACATTGCCTTTCTCAAGACACGGGCAGTACAGAGCGCAGGGCAAGAGCGGCTCGAATGTAAATGCGTGGATGCGGTGTGCAATGGCATTGCAACGGCAAGCAGGGGGATCAGATCTACGAGACATGAGCCAGGGAATATGGTGATGGCGGATGTTGATGTGCAATACGACGCAAGATACCAGGAATGATGATGGTCAGCGGGGATGTCGATGCAACAGTGGGTGCACTGCTGTCAGCACGGGCGATTGATGAAGGTTGCTCGTTTCAAGTGCCGATGGGTAACCGGTAGATAGGCGTCATACTCAATATGGGACAAGACGGAAACTTTGACTGCGGATACGCTGCCTCAATATGGTGTTGAGGTGCTCTGGCCTGACACCAGGTCTATGCGACGTCTCATGGCCGCAGCCACAAGACCGCGATGATGTTCAAGGCCTTTGCTTATTCCCCGAGCCGTACTTTACTTGCGTGAACCTGTCATTCACACTTCCATTGTAAAATTTGCTGAGGGTTCCCCTGAATGTCCAGTGTCGTGAGTCCAGGGTAGCAGGGGTGGCTAGCTCAGAGTGCCAGCATTCTGATGCGCGACATATTGTCTTGTCGCTGTACTTGCGGGAATGTTTGCATGTTAGTTCAAGGAAGGCGCTGCCTGGAAGGTCTTGGAGGTGTGTTGTTCACGTATGGAAGGAGCATTCGAGATGAGACGAACCCCTTTCTGATGCTTGCCCTCGTCTCGTGACTCCTCGTGATCACAGGCAACTGTGTCCTTTTGCCCATCAAAAGCTCACTTCTTCGTCATCTTTGGATGCTTCAACGAGGTGGGATTTAATGCTTTGTTGACGAGTATCCGAGCAGTGTGCACGCATGCGCAGTCGCTGAGCGGCCAGGGGGAACTCATCGACACTCTGGCAGGCGACTTCTCACCGCAGCACTCCTTATACAACCCAGGAGCCATACATCCTCATCTATGCATCGCATTCGAGACGGCGAGGCCCGGTGCCGGTCGTAAATTCCAAGCTCCGCTGCTGGAGTCCGGACAGGCCACGGTGACCAGCCGCCAGCGCAACAACGCATCTGCAGCATGCTCTGGCCAGTGACCCTCAACGCATGCACTCTCATCTTCAAGACGCATTCGGTATTACCTGGGCCCATGTTGTGCGAGCTGTCGAGGACTTGCATGCGGCTTGGGTGGCTCTAGTATGTTGCTATCAAGCCCTGTTTATGGCATGTCTAACTCAGATACAGCAGACCAACGTGTTTCCGTTGCGCGGCTTTAAGGCGCCTTCAGAGCTATTAGAGAGCCTTGAACACGTCTGAACACTGTTCAGCAGCCATCGGCGCCCTTTCAGGTCACTCTTCCCGCTGAACAGCCCCCTACGGCACCTGTTCACCAGGCAACGCCCACGTGCACTGCCTAACACTCTATAAGGCTCTTTACGTGTTCATCAAGCACCACGTCAAGCACAGCCTATAGTTGAGTTGGTCGAGCAGGTTAACGCCTTTCTGCCATGCCCAAGGATACGCAAGCCGGCACCCTTTCACGAGCACCTTTGTTCGAAGCGGCCGGGGATCCTTGGGGTTAACCTCGCCATGTCCTCTCGTAAAACCTAGCGTCAGACCTGGCAATTTTTGAAAACCCCCCAACTGCTACAGTTATATTTTTTTGCTCTTTCTTTTCATTTAGTTGTGTTGCTGGCGTTGTTTGTGCTGGTGTTGTGGCGATATCGCGAGGTGAGTCGCCCAGCCCCCCCCCCTTTTTTTTACACCGTTTTGCTGGCGCAACGATCAGACGCAATCTGGCAGCTATCAAGCTCTGAGTGCAAAGAGGTGTTGTCAAATTGTCTTTCTTCATTTCTATTTGTTGTTCCGCATCACGTCACTGTCAGCCGTGCTGTCTCGCATCCTCCTTTCTTCTCGTCTTCGGCTCGAGCGCTGACTCTACTGCAGTACAGGAATGGTCACGGCCGCACGACGATTCGAATGGACTGACTAGGAGCACTGAAGCACTCTTGCAATTCTTCTACTGCGCTCGAGCAACGACTGGTGGCAAAATCAAAGCCTCCAGGGAGGTCGACCTGACAACGTCGATTCTGTGCCTTTCCACTTCAGAACCTAGCAAGCGTTACTTCATCAACAAAGGCACAATTCTAGGTATTGATGCCCAGCGGGCTGGCAAAAGAAATCTGTGAGCCTCGGTGCGCCGTCGGACCTGCAACATCTCTGCCGGTGCTAATATCAGCTCGCTTCTCCAATTCACGTTGAAGTCCCCGTCCTTCATCCATTCACATCTTCGGCGTCATCTCCAAAGCGCCATGGAGGTGTCGCATCCGCCTCGCCCGTCTCTTTGCTCGTTACAGCGGCTCTGGGGCATCAAAATGGGTTCGCGCCTCTCTCCGAAAATACCACCTCGAGGGTCCTTGCCGAACAAGCAAGTGCTCTCATGAGGGGGCCACCTCAGCAGAAAGCCGCCAGCGGACTCGGTCTTGTTTTGAGCAGCCTGCAGGAAAGAAATATACTATGGACAACTATGAGACGAGCAAAGAACATCCAAGCGTGTTGTCACTGTCGAATACACCTTGAACCTTCGTTGCTGAGCGGACGCTGCAAGAGTAGGTACACTACCCTGTGCTACAGAATGGAACGAATGTATCTATCTGCCTGCAGCAGTTCTACACGAGACCAGTCACTTTCGGCATACTATTGGCTTGAGATCACGCGAATAAGCCTCCAAGCTATCGAAGAACGCCGTTGGCCGCCACAGGTACGCCGCTTCGCCGCATGGACGAGTCAACTGCCTTGATAGCCTGAGCTGAATACCACAAGGCACAGAGAATCTGCAAACGCAAAAATAAACGAGAGTCGGCCACATGACGACACCACTGCGTCCAGGCATGCGAATGATCGAACCATGGCCACTGCCATATGCATCGACCCTGAGCCACGAGTCTAGGCCCTCTTCTCGACTCCCCACTCAACGAACTCGGGCAGAGACAAGGCGAAAGGCCGAGTGAGAAGCACAAGTTGATGCCTCTCGGCAGCTATGTGGGGGGGTGACTGACGCCTCGCGCCATCAAGCCTCGTGGGTCTGTCCGGTGTCACAACGACAACGACACTTCTTGACAACGTTCGAAATAACGCATGCAAGTTCCTCACAGCGACAGCCGGACTCCTCCACTATGCGACGGTCTCGAAATGGTGGCTGGCATCCACCCATCTCCCACTCAGGTAGGGCTGGCGACGGACAACGCCTCCTCGGGGCTGATCAGCCTGAACTCTGCTTATGGGTAGCAAATGAAATCAACTGGTGCTCTGACCAAAGATAGAATCGCCCGATGCGCGAAATTGCCTGGGAGATATCCCATGACCTCGTCTCGTCGATATTTTGATACGAGTATTCCAAGTCTGCAAGGCTGCGGAGATTTCCGTCGATGGCGGATCATCCATCCAACTTTCCACTCAAGTGTGGGGCTCTCCAGGACCCTTCAGCCCAGTGCGTGGGCTGCCAGACGCGACATCCGATCAGAATTGCCCGATCGATGTTTTCAAGCTTCTAGGCTCTCGAACTTGATTGCCTAGCACCACCTTTTTGCAGCAGCACGGAGCTGTTGTCCCGACATCAGCCCAGGTGTTCCGAAGAACATGCAGGCAGAATCAACCACGGCTCATTCCACCAATCGCCCGAGTGTGGGGTGCTCCTTTTGTCGGTTGCTGTCTGGTCTGATGGGTCGATAAAGGACACTGGCGATTGCTCTGAGGCAACGGCCAGTGAAGAACGAAGCCCAAGCTTAGCTGCGGCTATGGCTATTGATTCATGTCGACAGCCAACTGGGGTACAAGCAGCTACGATGGCAAGAGCCAGACTGTCACAGACATTGACTCCGGGTGAACGCCACTTGGGTGCTCTCAACCTGAAATGCGTTTGGCTATGCATGTCATCCAGCGGCCAAGGACCGCTCTTGCCAGCGGGCCAGCGAGAAAGCCGAGGGACGGGCTCTTGGCAGCAGATTCCAACCATGATTGACCACGAAATACCAGGCACCGGTCACATGGTCCACGGAGCCAGCGTGGCCAAGCCTGGTGAGAGATGCTGAGTTCTATATATAGACCTGGTGGTGGGGACCAAACGGGTGGCTAGTGCAGCTGCTTGGCAAATTGGCTCAATGCCAAACCGCCCTTCGTCATTGTGCTCTGGGCATGACAGGAGCTTTGTCTTGAGACACGCCCGCTCCTAATCTACTCTCAGGCAAGCTTGCCGGTGGGTTTTGTGCTTTGAGTCGGGATGCTGTCGCTCCACGACAATGCTCTCGGGTGAAAGGCAAAAGGCAGCCGATTATACGATTTGCCGATCACTTCGGCGCAACGCCGGCCGATATCAAACTGTGCCTTTGTGGGGCGTGACACTGCACAATGCCGTGCGGTCATGGGCATTGGGGAGCACAGGTGAGAGCGGAACGATGCTGCTCTCTGAGAGATGCCATGGAGCGACTGAGGTGAGCTCGGCAGTCTATCAAGGAGACGTCGAGGTGCGGGAAGAGAGTAAGAACTTCGTATGGCTCGCATTCTCTCCAAATGGGAGGGCTTTGTCGTGCGAATGCATCGCTGACGAACTAGACGCGCATCGTTCTAGAATGCAAGAGACGCGGGAACCCGGGACCACATTACGATGGAATTGCTCGAAGGCAGGGACTGGTGGTCCTGGTCTAGTGCATTTATGCAATAATCTCGCTGTTTCCCGCGTGGACTGCTCAAGCGGACCTGAGCCCTACGAGTACAGGGTGCACAGTAAGGCTGGCCAGCTGTCGCTGCCAGCCGCATCGGGCGGGCGCTTTTGGACTTATCCGGAACTCCGGCCCTGAAGCCCTCGGCAACCGATGGATGTGGAGTGACGTCCCTACGAGTACGCACAGCCGGCTACTCGTACAGTACAAACGCCAACGACCAGGGGTAGCAAGCAGATCTCTCACCTGGCAGGTTGTCCCTCTCACTCCCTTTTTCAACAGTCAACCGAGAGTTTACGGTAGGTCTGTCGGCGTCGCTCACATCCCACAATTTGTGCCAGGGTACTGGGCAACGTTCGCGCCACGAGGACGCTAGCCTCGGGGCCTGCGCATAATGCACAAGGTCACGCGAAGTGGCTTGCGAGCTGACGCTCTGAGCACCGAGGGATCTTTGTCCATCTGCCATAGCCTACGAGGCTACGGCTATCCGAGCTTCGGCCCCCGATGATCTGTGAGCGGCCGAGACCCGTGCTGAGACAAAGATCTGCCGTCGGTATAAGCCAGATAAGAGTTCGTGGCGCTATGGAACGTTGTATTCGCCTCTCTGCATCGCCACACCAGGCGTTTAACGGCCTAGAAGCTTATTCCTTAGGCGCGAGGACGTCAGTGGGCAACCGACACCAGCCAGCAAGCACTATGTAACGGGCTGAGACATGGAGGGCTCTGATTTGCGACCGTTTGGAGGGTGCAAGAAGCCGGTGACAAGAGCCGCCGAAATACGGGTGCGAGTCGAACCCAGAGGGCGCATGGCAAGCTTTCGCCAAACAAGGTTATCGACAGAGTCAAGAATAGCAGCTGGCTAATCCTGAAGGAGCAACCTGCTCGCACTGCAGCTTATTGCCGGGAGCCTCATATCACTGGGCGAATACCAGCCGCATGGCATGATGCCGACGAGTCACCTGGCGTGAAACCGGGGTGCGAGTGAAGGACCGGCCATGCAGCCGAGCGCGGAGAGCTGGCGACGAGATGCCCGCCTGCAGCTCTCATTCGGCGGGATGGTAAGCACTCATAATTCGCAAATATTGATCTGGAGTCGGACTGCGACGGCGCATAACCCAGCCTGCTGCGCACCTAGGATGGCTCACCGATGTCCCGACATCCGTATCGGCGCCGGCCAGCAGCGTCTCGCACTGTCAGAGTAGGAACTGGGCCGTCTGCACAGCGCGACGGGTAACATCCGCTCTTCGCGCCTGGCAGCTCCAACGCTGCGCTGCTGGAATAATGCTTGGCGTCCCAGGCTTGACAGCGTTTCCGATGAAGCACCTCGACGCTGCTCCGCATGTATGCTCTCGTGCGTGGCCGACTGCGGGGAGCTCGAGTAATAGCCCAAACGGGCTCACTTTGCCTACCCGCGGTCTGGCGCCTAGCCTGCCTAGGCTAGGTTTGAAAGGCAGAGGCATGGATTCCAGCTTGACCAGCCACCCACCGCGAACTACGTACGTAAGTACCCTTAGATCCAGGGTTGCATCTGGAGACTGCAAACTCGTAGGGCTAGGTTACTATGACGACGAAGGGACCCAGCCTCGGTCGGACCAAGCCCTTCGAGGACATATTCGACGAATAGCCGTCCCGGCCGCTCAGTTGCCCCATCCCGAGCTTTAGGAACGAAGGAAGGTAATAAAGGGGCGGGCGCAACAAGGGGGATGCATCATGGACGATTGCCAATTTTGGACACGAGGTTTTCTGTTCCGCCAGACAGAAAGTGGAAATGCTCTGTGAATCAGATCTCGCCCTTATGCACAAAGCCCTGGCCGACCGGGGTGATGCTGGCCACAGACACCGGGGTCCAGGGACGCCGTCGGCATCTCCCCAAACTCCAAGCTGCTGTGACTCGAGGACACGCGGTGTCGCCGACTCCTTTGTGCACCTGCTCCCACCGAGCAAGAGCGAACGGGCTTCATGCGCATCACAGGCGCGATTCGAATGCGTTTTGACGGTTACTTCTGCCAGGGCCATCGTGTACGACATTTCCCCTTTTGGCGAAATGTCTCTCGGCAGAGTGGCCAACGGCGATCTTGGCAAATGATCTCATCCCGACGACCGCAAACTAGCAAATTCCGGGGACCTTCTTCGAAGACTAGCGAGCGTCCAAGTTGCCGAGGACAGATACGGTGTGTAAGCCTCTAGCGAGGGCTCGGCCCGGCGACTGGAGTGCAGAGCTGGCGAGACGGAAGCACCAACATGGATTCCTCTGCGGCCTACGGACTACTTTGTAAGAGCATGGTTGCGTGGTTGGCGGGATGCGGGTTGTTGGCTGCTTTGCGTTTGGCCCGAACCTTGCCCTGGCTGCGGGGCAGGGACAGCTCCGACGACGACTTCATGCTATTAGTGCCTGGTCGACACCACAGCTGGCTTCAGAAAAGAGGGTAGTCAATCCAAGCCCGTTGCGTGCCAGGCTCCGGTTGGAAGGAAACTGCCGTGCGCTGGCAAGCAAGCAGCGTGGAACGCGATAGGCAGGCTGTGGCGGAATAGGGAAGTGGCACGAGCGTGCTACGGGCTGAGGAGGGCACCGTCGAGGACGTCAGGGACAGACAGCAAGCAATGAAGGCAGCGGATGGCAGGTGGTACGACTCAAGTGATTGGGGCTAAGCCCAGCATGGCGGCCACGCACGGGGGTGATACCGTCAACGTCGAGGGCCGTCCTGGATCCCCGCGGACTCGCAGGCTCACGCGTCAGCACAACACGGGCCAGACTGGGGGCGCTGAAGAACGAGCGCGGGAGCCCGGCGCTCGTTGTCGAACGGGAACAGCGGGACGAGGAGCCGTGGCGATCGGCGTGGGCAGGCATGTCTGAGCAAACAGCCAAAGCGCCGAGGAGCGGAGGTGTGTCCGGGCGATGGCCGGGTGGATGCGCTGGTTCCTTTGCATCGGGACGGCGGCCAACAAAAGAAAGGTACGGCGGTCAACGACCGTCGTCAGCCAAGCCGAGAAAGACCAGCGGCGGGGAACGGACAGACGCGAGAGCGTTGCATGCGAAGCTGGGGTTTGGTATTGCAGGGTCCGCTTGGCTCGTCGGCCACGACTGGGACGCTTTGGCGAAACTTTGGTGGCGCTGCCATCTTGCCTGTCAAAGTGATGCGATGGCCTTTTTACTCGTAGACCGGAGCGAAGCTAACTCGTCGGCTAGTTGTCAGCGCGCGGGGACTTTCACTAGGCCGAAGCGCACCTCTCAGGCAGGGTCTTTTGCCTTCTCCCTCGCCCGCGGGCGCGGCTTGGCTCTTGGCTGTTACAGGCGGTCTCTGCCCGTGGTGCCCGATTCATTTCCATTTAGTCCTCATTTTCAGGACTTTTGAGTCCACGTCTTTGTTTGTTGGTGGCGGCGGCTGTCGGCGCAGCAGGCCGAGTGTAAGCCGTCCACAGAGAGTACGACGTTGGGGAGTCGAGCCTGTTACGTGCTCGCCGAGGACTCGGACGTCCACGTCCAGCGGCCGTCATCACCTACGGCCAGCTGACTGGTTTGGTTGCCTGACCAGGCTCGTTGGCGTGAGCGTGAGCACGACTCTTGCGGTGAATGTTGGTAAGACCAGGGCAGGGTCGGATTGTGCCCGTATCGACAGCGAAGGTCGAGCGGCCAGTCGCACGGTGAGATGTGCCCGGTCGAGCAGCCGCTCCGTCTATTTTCTGCTCCGTATGCCGGACTGGCCGTCCGTGATGCAATCTACGATCTGTGATCTATGTTTGGCGTCGGCACCTGGCTTACTGGTGGAGCTGGTTCCCTGAGTCTTGCCCGAAGGAGACGACTCAGAGACAGCGCGATGCAGTACGCAGCGCGCAGAGACGGTATCAAGGTAGGTCTCGAGCAGAGGCATCAAGCAGAGACGGTGTCGAGCGTGTTGCTCTGGGCAGCGAGGCGTCGCCGCGGGACGGCTCTCGGCGTCTCGTCTCGGTCGGCCCAGCTCCGATGCGAGCAGGGCGAGGGTCCGGCTCGTCGAGGATTGTGCCCTTTTCCACATTTCCCTTCCACATTTCCCTTCCACATTTTCCTTCCTCGCCTCGATCCACCGTCTCTCCCTGCTCCCGTCCGGCGACCTGTCGAACCCCCACAGGCAGGGCCACGAGTGCCCGCCCACTGCCCACCGCCCGCCACCATCTCTCCGAGAGCAAACCAAGCGGTCGGCTCTGCCCCGGTGGTTTATTTTTACCCGGCGCGGTGAGTGGCTGGAGCGGCGTGAGGGACCCTTGTCGCCCTCGCTTGGTTCGACCCGCCGCCGAACCATGTGCGTCATGGCCGCACACCACACACCCCTCGCGCAGCCGACGTGGGTGGCAGGGGGGGGCGGCAAGCCTGATGGATGCTGAGGCGGGCTAAATGCGCTGCTGGGCACCGCGGTGGAGCGGCAGCACCAGCGCCGGGCTGGCCAACCAGGCTGCGCTAAGGCCTGGCGTCGACCGAGAGCGCTGTGAGGGGGCTGTACGGGTACAGCATGAGCCGCACGCCGCACGCCGCACGCCCCTACGAGCAGGTACTTTCAGGCACCTGGCGGCTACCGCAGCACTGGAGAGCTAGGCGACTGCCTGGCGCTGCCCCCGCTTCGTCTGCCACCCTCCTGCCGGGGACCGCCAGAGGCCGTTCTGCCCGCGACGGCGGCGCTGCGCACAGCACCACCACCACCACCACTGCAGACAGCACCAGCATCTGCACCGGCACCGGCACCGGCACCGGCACCGGCACCACCACCACCACCAGCACCACAGCATCCGCCGCCACGGCAATGTACTCGTACCGTCCAGCGGCTTCCTCCACTGACTGACTGACTGGGCCAGCGCCGAGCCCGAGGCGGGCCCCAACGCATCCTGAGGTCCCTGCCCAGCCCTGGCCGTTGTGGGTGCCTCGAGGTCGGGCGGTGCTGGCGCTGGCGCTGGCGCGGGCACTGGAGCTGATGGATGGCTGGCGCTGGGCACCCTCAAGCCATGCATCGCGTTCTCTGTATTTAACCGTTCTCCATCCCCCAGCCCAAGACCTTCCCGCTTCCCCCGGTCCCAACATCTCACACCATCCACCGTCCCATACCGACAGCGCTCGCCCACGCTCGCTCTCCTCCTTCAAACCTCCCACCCTCGCTCTAAGGAAGTCCTCGTGACTCCTGTCATTCGCTTTGAACGGTGCCTTTTGCTCTTTGTTTGGGATTGCTCCTCGTCTCATCAACCCCACCTCCCCGCAACAGCCACTCCTCCGACTAGTTGGATGCTCTTGGGATACGTGTGTGACGGACCGACAGGCTCCAAGCAAAGAAGCAAGAGTTCAAAGAGATTCGCCGTGGACACTCGATCGGAAACCGCCTCTTGTCCGCGCCTCACGCCTCGCCAGCTCAGGAAATCGTCTGACCAGCCTCGACGACTCCGTATAGGACACCCAATGTCTTGACGGCTCTTGCTGTAATCTCTGTTGTTCACAACCACATTCGCTTTTCCAACAAGGAGACGGCCTTTCCGAATCTTCCGAGGGACTAGGAGACAAGAACAGAGTCACCATTTACGATCGCTACAGATTCGGGATCAGGCAACGCTTGAACAACACCTCCACGACGCAGGTAGCCTTCACCTCTTTGGCATTGCCCGTAGCCTTCCTGGACTCGACGACTATTACGTTCGCTACCCGATCACACGGCTCCCGCTCGTGTGCTTGACCTTGACGTATGTTCCGTCTTTTCAGAGTTGCCTCTGTCTGGTGCTGACGTGTTGATAGGTCCTTCGCTTCACTTTCAACTCTTCAAAATGGCTGGTCCCGGAGGTGGTCCCCCTCGCCGCAGGTCCGTTCCCTCGTCTCCTGCACCCGCGGTCCGAGCAGTTGGCTAACGATGAACCGACAGTCACACCAAGTCCCGCAAGGGCTGTGAAACCTGGTATGTCCTGACGAGACGGCCTTCAGCTGAGCCGGGTGTCTAACACGATGCTCGCAGCAAGCGCCGACACATTCGCTGTGACGAGAATTTTCCGCAATGGTGAGTGTCCTGTCCGACGACTCCGTGGCTTGCCCTGCTGACCCGGAGCTCTCACCAGCCGCAACTGCACCAAGCACAAGATCCGCTGCCCGTACAACGACGTACAGGTGCCTGACGCCGACTGTTCTACGACTCCGGACAAGCCCGACCTCATGTGGACGCCGCAGATCGAGGCCGCCATCCGCGAGTGGCAGGCCACGGGCGTGTTCCCGTTCCCGTCGCTCGCCATCTACCCGGCGCCCATGCCGCATATGTACCCGGTCGAGGACCTGCGGTTGATCTACCACGTCGCCAGCCTGTACCATCAGCTGGCCTCGATTGACGCCAACAACTTCACCCTGTGGACCCGCCATATCCCGACGTACGTGCGACCCATTGGTCTCCCGCCCGCATGGCCCAGCCGCCCTGTGCGACGCTGCGCGGGCGCGGTGGCAACCTGAACAGGAGACGGACTGCTAACCGTACACGATAGTCTGCTGAGGATCGGAGCCACGACGCCCTACGTCATGCATGCGCTGCTCGCCTTCTCCGCCATGCACATTGCCTTCCTCACCGACTGCCCCCTGGTCGGCAGCATGGCCTTTGAGCACAGGGGCGTGGCCCTCAGCGGCCTGCACGAGGCCATCGGCTCCTTTTCCCGCGAGACGTCGGACGCCATTCTCGCGGCGTCCCTCGTGCTCTCCTGGCAGGCCACGGATTGGTAAGCCAATAGTCTCGTCCTGCATGCGGCCCGCCGCACGACATGCGTGTCTCGATGCATGTGGCTTGGGCGAGAGACGGCTAACACGTTGGACAGGCGCAGCTGGACCCAGCTCATGCAGGGGACCTCGACGGTACGTGGGAGACGAAGAGCAGAGGCAACCTCACCGCCAGTCACTGACATGTCGCCCCTCTAGGTCATCGACGCCATGGACGCGTGGAAGCACGAGTCGCAGTTCGGCGACTTCATCGCCGAGAGCAGCACCTTTCCCACGGGGCCGCCCTCGCCCGCCCCGGACCACCGGCCCAGCCAGCCCCGCGACGAGGACCTCCAGGCTTACCAGCGCACGCTCGAGCAGGTCCAGAGAGTCGAGGCCCACCTCAAGCGGCACAAGGAAGAGACGACGCAGATCCAGCACCTCATCGGCTTCCTCAAGGGCGCTCGCAAGATCAGCCCCACGCTGTCCATCGCCGGGCAGTACGAGCGCCTGCAGCCCCTGAGGACCTGGCTCTTCTGGATGCCCGTGGGCTACCTGCAGAACTACCACGGCTCGCCCAACTCGCTCGTCATCATCGCCCACCTCTACACCGTGGCCCTGCTCATGGAGCGTCTCTTCCCCGAGATCGGCGCCGCCTACTTTGGCAGCCTGTCCATGTCGCCCGTCGAGGAGATTGCCCGCCGCCTCATGTCCATCAGCGTGGCCGGCAACGGCGCCGAGGCCGGCGCCCAGCAGCAGACGCCACTCACGCTAATGGAGTTCCCCATCGACACCGTCAGCGAGTTCCGGTCGCGCATGGGCTGGATCCACCCGGAGAGGACGCCCTCGTTCCCCCAGTTCAACCCGCCCAACTTCCCCGTCGGCCGCGACATTGCCATGCCGGCCCCGCCGACCACGGCGGAGCAGCAGCAGCAGCAGCAGCAGCACTACATGCCCTACGGGAACCTGTCCTTCAGCTACAGCACCGAGGAGATGCCCATGCTCAACAGCGCCTGCATCCCGGGACAGCACCAGCAGCCCTCCATCAGCCCCATGATGCTGTCGTCGCCGTTCCCCAGCCAGCAGTACCTCAACATCCCGTCTCCCTCGTACGGTGGCGCCTACAGCCCGGCCTCGTCGACCTTTGAGGGCTCCGTCGCGTACAGCGACACGGACGAGTACGCCTCGTTCGACATGAATGGCGCCGCTGCCTACCACTCCGGCCAGCAACCGCCCGCGTTCAGCGGGGCGCATCGCAGCAGCTACGGCGTCGGGTTCGTGACTCCCCAGCAGCCCGTGTGGATCTAGGCACTTGATGGCGCCCAAAAACACTCGCGGCCAGCCAACCTTGAGGGAAGACGCAATCGGATTGACCGTTTTTTCTACCGTCCAGGAACCTGTCCAGCAGCACGACCACCCCCACGTATCCGCCTCTGGAGGACCCGGCAGCCTTTGCGGCCTCGCTCTCGGCAGCCCCGTCTCCGTTCCTCTACCCCGAGCAGCTCGGCATGCTTCCTCTCCCTGAGTCTCCGGTGCCCTCGAACAGCACTCCGCACTTCCCTCGACACCGCCAGACTGTTTCCGTGTCTTCCGCGCCGCATCCCGCCTCGCCCCTCGCGCAGGCTCCGCTGGTCCCTTCTCCCGACGGGCCTCGTCCTGACCGGAAGGGCAAGAAGCGGGTCGATTGACTAGCCGACTGCTGCGCCTCTGCTGCTGAACCGCGTTCTGCCACGGACCACTTGTTTACCGGATCTTGTGCCTTTGTCGCCACTACCTGAACCGACAGACGCCGCCATGTACATGACGCACTCCTTTGCACTCGCACAACACGCCAACCCGCAGAGACTCGACAGCCGAGCCTGGTCGATGAGCCTGCCGCCCGGCACGACGTTCCTTACACCGAGTTGATCTCGACGACGTTCCTTGAAATACCAATACCATCAACCCTAATGTATTACTTAATACACCACGCTCCTTGCGATACCCAACAACCGACACTCCTTACGAATGATACCCAAAATTATAATACACACTCCTTTTACGACAATGACGATATAGATCCACACCTTGCGGACATACAAAAAGGCTAGCGAGACATGGCGACGGATATCCCACTGCATAGCGATCACCTGTTAGTGGTCGCGTCGGCACGCGCGCGCGTGCGATTTTGAGAAAGCATGGTGTTTGGTGGAGTTTTTTGTTTGGCAACCCTTTTGGTTGTTTTGATTTTTCGGGACCTGGGATTACTTTTGGAGCTTGGGCAACTGGGAATGGGAAAAGACGCTGTCTAGCAGTGCCTGCATGGATTGGCTGGTGTTTTGGATACAATGTCCTTTAGTTGTGAGAGGCCGGGGCACGCTCGGCCAGGAAGGATAATACAACGTTTGCGTTGCGTCAGTTGGTTGCGACTTACTATCCGCCTGTCCACCGCCTGTCCACCGCGCCTGGTGACGTCCTGATTAGACTTTCGAAGCGTCAAGCCTCACGTCCATCCATCCCTGTCGCCTCGTGCTCTACTTCTCGACTCGGAAAGGTCTTGGGTCCCCACCTGTCTTATGTGTGCTCAACTGCCCCTTGAACTCGGTCTCCCACGCGGTCCGTCACTCCACCGTCGCCCCGGCTATGCTGTAACACACTAGCGTGCCGTTGGCCACGAGTAGCAGAGCCTTCTTTAGTCAGGGCGTGGCTGGGAGCGGTAGTTGGGAGCACATTGCCCGCTTGTGGGGGTCTAATACGAGCGTGGCGGCTTGTCGCGGGACGGGCGTGGGCTCGAGGGGCGTGGAGGGCGGCATGTATTTTGGAACAAGACTCTGAAACGGGTGTGTGCCGTGGGGGAGAAGAGAAAATTGAGACTGCGTGGGAGCGGAGAGGCATGCCGAGGAGGCGTCTGAGTTTCGCCGCGGTTCCTGGGCAGCGCCGGCTCTCGCTGGCGAATCAGCCCGGTATGTGAGGACGGGATAAAAGTATTTACCCCAAAGCCAGGAGAACAGGCTAATACTACTGACACTTGGGGGGGAGGATGGAATGAATCGAGAGTCTTGAGGCGTGTAAGTTGCCGAGAGAACAGAGGGCAGGGCAGGGGTACGCACGTCCACCGACGGGGGGCGTCGACCACGGAGGAAGCCGGCGTGGGATGCACGCTGGGGACCTCGAGGCGGCATGTGTCCGGCGGGAAGTGAGGTTGTGCCGCTGGTGTTGCGATTTGTGGTGTGTTGGTCCCCGGACATCACGTCTAGTCGCAATGCCTCGCCCTGGACCGGCACGCCCCTGCCGAAGCATCCCCTCCCGGGACGCAGTACACTCCCAATCCCGGGGGGCGTCCGTCTGCAGGACATCGATTGGGGGGG
>JALHCA010000648.1:0-13428 GCA_024340505.1 Tolypocladium nubicola | reverse complement strand
GGGGGGGGGGCAACGGCGACACTCACGCGTTGGCGTTGTCGCCCTCGTACCATCCCGCCGCCGCCTCGTAGCACTCGAGCGCGCTCGTGGGGTCGTCCAGCTCTTGCTCGTACAGCTCGCCCAGGCTCTCCTTGTGCGACGCGGCGCGCCGGAAGTTGCCCTTGGCGCAGTACCGGTCGACGGCCACGTTGAGGCACCGCGCCGCGGCCTTGGGGTCGTCCTTGCGGTAGGCCTTGAAGGCGTCGACGAGGGTGTTGGCGGCGTCGTCGGGCTCGTTGAGCTTGTTGGTCTGTATTTGCGCGGCCTGCTCAAAGGCCTTGCCGGCATCGACGTCTGTTCTCGCGCCGCGGTCAGCGAACAGGGCCATGCGCATCAGGGCAGGCCCGGACGCGGACGTGTGCACGCACTCTGCTTCTGCATCTTGAAGGCATTGGCGGCTTGGACGAACATGTCCGCGGCGTTCTGGAACTTGTCCTCGCGTCCGCCAAAGAAGCTGAAGCCGCCGCTGGCGCCCTGCAGCGCCTTCTCGGCCTGTGGCGATGCGAGCTGTCAGCGCGGGCTCATCGGCAGGGAGATGGATCTCGGTGGCGGGGGAGGGGCATCGCGAGGCAGACCTTCTGAAGCAGCGCGCGGGGATCTTGAGCCATGTCGGCGGTTGTGTCGGGCTCTATACGATGCTACGGGGGATGCGGTCAGGGGAAGTCCGTCGTAGAGAGTCGCGGCGTGGATGTCGGCGTTCGTTTGAGGAGAGTCGAGGATGGTCTGCCACGGCTTCGAGACTCGAGACAGGTATGACGCCTAAGCCACGGCCAGCCAGTGGGGCTCCGCGGGTACATTGCAGCGGTGCGAAGCCTGGTGGAGGGGAAAGTACCGTCTCCGGGCAGTCTCGGTGAGCCTGCAAGCCGCTCCCGCTCTGACAGCTGTTCCGGCAACACCATCACCGATCCTCAACATCTCCTCGATCGCATCGCGTCCCGCCTTGCACAGCGCACGCAGCATGTCGCTCTGCTGCCGTCCGGCCCTCCGCCAGGCCGCCCGGCCCCGCGCCGCCGCCGCCGCCGCGGCCCTCTCCACCAACGTCTCCCCCGACGACATGCTCTCCCGACCGACCTGGTCCGTCCGCTCCCTGCGCGCGCCCCCGACGACGACGCCCCCCGAGCAGCAGCGCCACGATGCCATCACGCCCTCCCAGCTGCACCACCTCCTGCGCCTGGCCGCCCTCCCGCAGCCCGCCTCCGCCGGCGACGAGGCCGCCATGATCGCCACCCTGCAGAGCCAGCTGCGGTTCGTGCGCGCCGTCCAGCGCGTCGACACGGCCGGCGTCGAGCCCCTGAGCGCCATCCGCGACGAGACGGACGCCGCCGTGCGCGAGGGCACCGTGGGCCTCGAGGACCTGCGCGAGGCGCTGGGCAGGGAGGCGCGCGTGGGACACTACCAGCGGCCCCGGCGCGTCAGGGAAAGGGTCGACGCCGAGGCCGAGGAGTGGGATGCGCTGTCGACGGCGTCGCGGAAGGCGGGCAAGTACTTTGTTGTCGAGAGCGGGTCAAAGGAGGACGGCGCGTCTTGACGGGACTGTCTACGTCCGTTTGTGTCTGCTTGCTCTGCATTGTTCTGCGTTGATACCCCGTCGTTGCGGAAATAATACAAGAGCGTCCCAACGAATACGGCCTCACTTCCGTGGTAATCTATGCCCATCGCTTGCCGTGCCCCATGTGCTCATAAACGCCAAATCCCTTCGTCTGAAGAAATATTGATAATGATAAAACGGCCGTCGCCTCCCTGATAATGCTGATATCATCACCCACCGAGCGGCCTCCCACTCTCGTTCGTGCTCCCGCCATCTACGCCTTCTTGCCCGCAGGCTCGTCCTTTGGCTTCGGCTTGGGCACCTTTTCGTACGCGTTCGGGCTCGGCGGGCGCTTCTGCTTCTCGGCCGGCTTCCTTCTCCGGCTCCGGCCGTGGCGGTGCGAGTGGCCGCACGCGGGCATCTTCCCGGCGTCGCCGTCGCCCTTTTTGCTCTCGGGGTCGGAGTCGGAGTCTGACGACGAAGAGCCCGACGACGACTCGTCGCTCGATTCGTCTACCGCCTTGGGCTTGTGGTATATGCAGCAGACTAGGGCGCCCCCAGTCAGCATCCTACACGCAGCGGGGAGGGTTGAGGAAGCGCACCTTTCGAGCTCTTGCGCCCGAGGCCCTCGTTGTCGACCACGTCGTCTGCCCACTGGACCGACCGCCCGGTGGCGGTATGCCCGCCCCTCAGACGCAGCACCCGCGGTGCCTCTGCGTGTGCCTCCGGGTCTGGGCTCTGCGTCGTCGTCGTCGTCTGGGACGTCGCCGGCGTGTCCCGCTGCTGCTGCTGCTGTCGGTCCGCCATGGCGTGATGCTGTTTCCGCTGCGAGCCTGTGCAGGACTATGGGTGCGTCTCTCGTTTCGGCAGCGGTGTATGCGAGGATGCCGCTGGTCGCCTTGGAATGTCCGTATCGTCTTCTATGTATTCCAGCGAGCGCAGCCTTCTTTTATGTGTTTGGTGGGGGCCAAGCGCGTGTGACTGGACCCTGGAGGTTGAGGACCGAAGAACGTCATTTGCGAGAGGAGGGGATGGGGCCCCACGATCGTTGCCTACTGTTAGCCGCATTGCCACAGCCCACCTCACAGTAGCCCAACGCGAGCGGCGCCGTGAGGCTTAAAGGCAGCCTCTCACAGACGGCGTCTGCAGCGAATTGCAGCATCATCAGGCGCCAGGGCTCCTGCAAATACTTGCGCATTGCAGCAAACATTCATGCCTCAAGCTGAATCACGGGCCCTCGCGAGAAAGCAGTGAGGAGCAGGGGGTATATTGCATCAACATGGTCTCCGTATCTGTACATCGGCACGTACTACGCTCAGCCCGTCGCGGCCCTGCTCTCCTGTTTGGCCATCTTCTTCTGCCCCTTCATGCTGCGCCTCGGCCGACTCTTCTTGTGCTCCGGCAGTACTCGTGGCTTGTTGCTCAACCACCCGTTGATCGGCATGCGCGATCCCACGAATCGGCCCTCCGGGGAGAACACGTCCACCGCCGGCCAGTCCGGCTCTGGCCGAGGAGGCGGTGCGCGAGCTGGCGCTGCCATGGCCCCCATCGAGTCCTTCCTCTTGCTCATCAGCTCGGCGAACGGGTCACCTGATGCCGCCGGCCTGTCCTCCCTCTCGGCGGGCGGCTCTTCTCCATCCTCCATCCGCCTCTCCGCCTCGCGCTGCATGCTGGACCACCGATCAAAGTCTCGCGCGCGCACTTGCGCCACAACCTCGACATACCCGACACCCTCGATCAGAATGTCGACGGATATCACACGAAAGGGCAGCCTCTCGACGTCCAGCCCGACCGCGTTCTTTCGCGTCAGGGGACCAGCCCTCTTCTTGGTCACATCGTAGCATAGCTTAAACGTGCCCGCATGCTTCATCCTGTCGCCGACCCCGGGCAGCGTGATATTCTCCAAGCCGACAGACTCCCGCGTCTGGTCCTGGAACCCAATGGCCTTTTCCGTCATGGTCAGATGCTCGTCGATTGGTGTGAAGTTGTACATGAGGAGGATCATGTCTGGCGTGCGAGGCGTGATGCGTATCAGCCCGCCTCCGAGAATCAGCGACTTTCCAGACCTGACCGAGATCTGCTCCGGCACGATTCGCTTCTTCATGATCAGCGACTGTCTGTGCTCCTCTTTGACGAACAATTCCAGGTCGCTTCGTGCCAGTCCGGGCAGGTCGATGAGCTCCCCCTTGCCGTTTCCGAAGGGAACCCGGATTGGTGATGCAGTCGTGCCAGGGAGGGACGATACCACTGGCATCTCGGGGTAGTTTTGCGCCGGCTGAGGCGGCGGAAGAAGATCGCCCACATCCAGGTCCTGCCAGGCTTCCTCTCGCTCGGCGCCCGCATCCGCCATCGACTCGGCACCGACAGCGTTCCTGGGATACGTCGACACGGATGCTCGGCCGGCGTGCCTGTCCTCGGTCATCCTCCCCTTGGGATATACCGCCTCAAACAGCTGGCTCTTGCCAACGTTGACCTTGCCAACCATCCAGCCAGCGCCGCCCCTGTTCCATATGTCTTCTTTGATCGTCGACGTCCACCAGCCCCTCTTGGCGCTGACACAATTCAGGTTGCCGAGGCGCACCCTTCCGCCCAGTCTGCCCAGCGTATCCCGCAGCACCTCCCTCAAATATGGCATCAGCGCATCAACCATTTCTTTGGTCGGTGCCAGCAAGTCGCTCCGCGTGATGATGAAGCTCATCTCCGTCTTGCGGTCCTTGTAGAACTTGGACGATCTGGAGCGGCGGTTGCGCGATCGAAGCGGGATGTCTCCCAGGAGCACATTCAGCCGCGGTATCAACGACATGGGGAAGTCGGCGGCGTCGATCACGTGGTATATGTGATTGTACTTGTGAGGCGACTCCTCGATGGTTTCTCGTAGCGACTCCACGGTCGGGTGAAACATCGTCATCTTCGCCGTGTCGCCCGTCGTGCTGTAGTGCATCAGGCCGTGGCATCGGTCGCAAACCGGAGGTTTCTCGGAGACGAGTGCTGCCATCGTCAGCTTGCGACTGTCGCATGGGGAGGGAGCATCTCATACCGGCCAGGGCGCTTCCTAATGATTCTTCCCCCGAGATCATGCCCGCGGGACTCAACCCAAGCTCCTCGAGCTTGCTCTTGTCCAGAGCCTTGAGCGCCTCGTCCACAAGCTCGTCCTCCTTGGAACCCGAGGGCCTCTTCTCCGGTGTCCTAGGATGGATCCACGTGCGAACCCTCTTGCTCTTCAGGTCAAAGTATCCAAACTGCTGCGAGTCGCTCGTCTGCGCAAAAGATCCGCAGCCGCTGCACGTCACCGGCAGTCTGCGAGCCGGCGTCTTCAGCGCCTCGACTGGCGGCGGCGGCGGCGGTGTCTGCACATCGCTGGGGGCCGCCTCCGTATGGTTTCTTCGGCGATGGGACGGCGGAGAGACAACCAGGCGCTTCCGCGGAAAGCTGCTGGAAAGCCCAATCGCAGGGCACAGATACACAGGCACGCCGGCCGAAGGCGCCAGATCGCCTATCCGCAGGGCCCTGTTGAGCCATCGCGCCGCTGCTGCGCGGTGCATTGTCTGTCGTCTTTGGTTTCAGCGATAATGCTGCGTGCGACGCGTGAGGCTAGCAGGAGAATCGCAGTCCCAAAATTTCCCAAAGAAGCTGCAGTTCGCGTGTCGCGGGCGTCATGGGCTCCACTCCCGGATGATTAGCCGGTCCGGCACTGCAGGGGTCCATTGGATTTTCTAGATGCAACATTGGACCTCGCGGCGTCGCGAAGCTGCTCGGCGCAAACCACAATTGACGATTCCCCGGGCTCGTGATTCCAGCCGGCAAGATGAGGTCATTAGGAGAGCGGCTGAATCTTCTCAGAAAGGTACGTTCTCGGCACCACGATAGCGATTCCCGTGTGCATTGCTAACTCGACTTGCAGAGGGTAACAACTCCCCAATCCACCCCGACGTTGAAGCTCCCTCTCACAAATCCCTGCAGCTCATCACCATACGATGCGGCCCCGGTGCTGCGATTCTCCCTCCGGAGGTGACGAGAATACACATGGACTTTGCGACCAAGATTAACGGAGGCCACATGGGTGCCAGGTTCGTCTTGCCCAGACACCAATCTTTAGTCTCGTCCGATCCCATCTGACCGGTCGAACTCGCAACAGGAAATTCTGGCGCGAATACCTCCCACGGCTGAAATACCACAACCCCTCCATCCCCATGATCGTCAACCGCCACGACCAAAGCCAAAGCCCCCCAACCATGACCGTCTACCTCCGCACCACCAGCCAGCCCGCCCCCACCGAATCCTCCGCCGCCGAATCCCACGCCCAGCCCTCCTCCTCCCGCACCAACCTCTCCAAGGCGCAGCCGCCCGGTCCCGATGAGCGCGTCGTCAGCATTGACATGAAGGACAAGCAATCGTCCGATATCCTCGAGTTCTTCATGGCCGAGACCCGTGCCAAGGCGCTGCAGCCCACCAAGGAGGAGATTGCCGAGATGCAGGGCCTCGAGGCCATGAAGAAGCAGGCCGTTGTTGACCGAGAGCGCGTGCGGCAGTTAAGGGCAGAGAAGAAGAAGGAAGAGGACATGCTGAAGAGAGCCAGGGCGGCCGGCGGTATGGGGGATCAAGAAGCGGCTTAGAAAGAGAGCATGTGCATGTACAATATCAAGGCCAGCTCACATGGCAGTGTAACGATGAAAGCAGGAACACAAAGGAGAGAAGCGTCAAACAAGCACATGTATATTTCAAGAGTACTCGAAACCTCACCATATGTCATCTACTACAAGAGACCATGCCTTGCTAATCCAAGCGCAGTGTATCCTTGCGCCTGTCCATTCTATGATACCGTAGTCCTGACTCCCACACGCCAGTCATGCTCGCAGCTGTACATGCCTATCGAACGATTTGTTTCTCTCAAATACAACTCCAAACCCATACTCATCATCATGTCCTTAATCCGCTCTACTTTAACCCAAATCCTTCGCTCTCGTGTACAGCTCTCCACAGCATGGTTTCAAGCCTCTCCTTCGACTCATATCGCCACAGCGACAACAAATTGAAGCAGGTTCTTGCAATTGGATATCTGCCAGAGTCTTCGCCCAGGCACGATATTTTGATCGGTAACATGGCGGCGCCCATGGCCGGTATACGATCACTTCCCGTGATAAACAGAAGCATCCTGCGCTGCTCGACTGGCGTAGCCTCCTGGAACGTTTCCCAGAACCAGCTGATGAGAGGTTCTTTCCCGTCGGGTTTTCGGCTGCCCCAGCCATCGTACTCGGCAACACCTCTCAGGGCCGCAATGTCGAGCGCCTCGTCCGATCCTCTGACGATGAGCTCGATTTCCTCGGGTCGGAATAGCGAGAATGCATTTCCGCCGCACACCGTGCAGAACCCCCGTTTGAAGGGCTCAAACTGCCGTGTTACGGCAGAATCGAGAACATGCCGAACGTAGAGATCGACGTATTCGCGCCGGTTACTGTTGGTCACGGGCTTCCGCTCACCTCCTGAACAGAGCGGCACCTGCACCGTCGTGCCATACCTATCCGTATCAATCACAAAATCCAAACAGAAGGTTTGCTCCACGTCCCCGTCGTAGTCGAGAAGCTGCCGTAGCCCCCGTGCCAATCGTGGCCTGTACTCGGCCAAATCTTCTAGAGCGTATTTCATCACTGGTTTGGGGTGCGCGGATACCCCTTGGCCGTGAGCAGGGGCCGACGCTAGAAGCTTGCGAAATGCAAACGGCGGCAGGGCGACGTCCAGAATCGTCGAGTTGTATATGGCCAGGCCCATGACGACCCCCACGAGGAAGAACTGATCCGATGTTTCAAACGAGTTCGGGTTGAAGTAGCAATATTGAGAGTCCTCGTCGTAGAGAAACATTCCTAGCGTGATGTTAGCACGCGGCATGACCGAGGCACACGCTGGACGAACCGTGTTCAGGATTAAACACCTCACGGATGAGGAGCAGGAACCACTCTTTCCGCAGGCCGCCTCCGTCGATGCCTTCTTCGCCCCTAAAGGTGATCCGCAGGGCCTTTTTCACGTCCTCGCTACCACTTCCAATGACCTCGCTCACAGCCTGCAGACTGTCGTCGACCAAGCAGTCTCGACGCACGTCGAGGGCCAAGTATTGCCTGATGTTCCTGCGCGTCATGATGCTGTCAAAGAAGGCATCGCGTGCCTTGTTCTGCATCTGCCGTCGAGCATCATATTCGAGAATCTTCGTCTTCGCCCAGATACTCAGGAGAAATGGGTACTGGCAGAAGGAAAACTTTGCCCTCTTCGATTCCCACGACTCGAAGTCGCTGACCAAATCGGCGTTATCCACCATGAGGTTGTAAAAGTCGCTGGTCGGCAGAAGCTGGCCGCTGGCGCGGACGCCGTCGCGGACCGCGGCAACATGGGCCTCGCTTGAGCTGGGCAGCATTTCATCCCCATGTCGCATGTTCGGGAGGTTGTTGGCCGCGAACACCAGTGCAAGGACGCGTGAAGCAGCCATGATTTGCCAGTCTTCGGCGTATGCAATCTTCTTTTCTGGCTCCTTTTTCTTCTTCGACGAGCCCGACCCGATTTCATCGTGGAGATAGGCACCAGTAGACCTACCAGCCTGCATCTCTGGAATCAATCCAGCAGTTATGTCCACGTGGGTCTGCTGAGTCTTGTCGCTTTGACGCAGCATGCGGTATGTTAAAAAGCCTGAAACCAGGTCCTTGGCTTGAATGAACCGCGTGGTATGGTATTTTCCAAACCAGTTGATCAATTGGTTGTGGCACTCGGTTGAGGAGTTGGAAATTAGACCGAGGATCCGTTTAATAATGCCAGAGTGATGACCAGATAGAAGCCCAGACCTTGGTGCAGAAGATTTCCGGGGTAATGACACCTTGCTGGAGAGGTCAGGACCTATCTCCGGCTGGATTATTCCCTGAAAACTTTGGGTATCCGAGTGGAGGAGAGGGTTCTCCAATATAATCAGAAGAAACCGCAGGTCGGCGGCTTCCGAGATTGGTCGTCCTGGCCTCTTCAGCAACAGTTCCGTGGCCTTCAGTAAGACTCTCTGCACATGTGCCTGAGCCTGGAGCAAGTCTCGCTCCAAGGCTTGGAGATCTCTCTCGGTGGGCAACACAAAGTTTGGGTCCTCTGAGACTTGCTCATAAAGTCCAAACCATCCTTCTGCGGCGTTGATAACCGTCAAGTACCAATCAGACAACTCGCTCCAATTAATTTGAGGGGATTTTGAGGAGGTAGAAGCCTTGTTCGTATGTTCGGCCCGGGTTGACGCAGTGGTGGCCGTCCGCGCCACGGTCTCTTGTCCACCTGTCCACCACATGCCATTTTCCGCAAAATCGCCGAGCAGCAGCATTTTCGGGTCCAGTCCCGAGACCATGCCATCTTTTGGTAGCGCCTCTCTCGAGACTTCGGTTTGTTGCCGGGCACCCTGCGGTTCTCGAGATGATGGCATGGGCTTTCTCCGGATCGGGACCTCGCCTCCTGGCCGTCCTTGCTGGCGGGGGGGTTGTGTTGTAAATGACGAGTTTACACAGTCGAATGAGCTCAGGCAGGCAACGATGTAATCCTCGAGCGGCTTGAACACCCTCTTGGGCTCGTCATCGCGACTCGTCGATGGATCCCTCCGAGCGGCCTTGGGCGGAGCTTCCGATGGCGGCGGTCGCATTGAAGGTCGGTCGGGGTACGACGAAGAGTAAGATCTCGGCATCGCGTTGTTTGGACGCAGAGGGTTTGGACGCAGTGACGGCTCTTCCTCAAAGACGTATTTTGGTTCATACGTCGACTGGCCGTTGTAGGCCTGTCGGTCGTCTTGCTCCCGAGCGGCCCTCTCATGTCCCCGAGCAGCATCCCCCGGCCGCAGTTGATTGCCATAGGACGGCCGAGCGGGCGGGATTGAGCCAGTCTCGGAGTTTGAGCGTGATCTGGCACACAGTTTCCTGGTAATGTAGGAGTGGAGGCACTGCCGCACGAGTCGTTTCGAGTGTTGAGTCGAGATTGGCTGGCCTAGACAGCAGCAATGTATGAGTTTCCAGCTTCAATCGGGAAATGGGGGTGTCGTACCTCTGTGACTTGACGCTGGGGAATCCGGGCCCGCATCTCGCCTCCGATGAGAGGCTCCGTTTCCACGGCCTCCGCTGTCCACCGGCACAAGATCGTTGATGGTAGTGCAGATGGTGCATTTAAACACCTTGAGTTCCCTGGGCCACTTGACGAGCGACGCACACGTCATACAGTTGCCCGTCGCATAGTCCTTGCTCCCCGCGGGAGCTCCCCGTCTGTGTTTCCTAACGCTCGGCCCGGCCATTGCGCCTTCATCGCCGTCCGGGTCGGATTCAGGGGGGGCTCGTCCAGTAGAGTCCTGCCTCTTCTTCTTGCCGCTGAAGAGCGAGGGGAACGGGTTGCTCGTGGAGCGAGCGTGCGTTGGCCGAAAGCCGCTCTGCTTGGGCGGCTGGAAGTCGGATTCGGAGGAGCTGGAGTCAACCTGGACGTTGGAGCTGGGGACATCGAGCCGTCCCACGAGCGTACTCGGCGTGAGGAGGGCGTTATTGTGGAAGCGGGTGACGGGGTCCTGCTGCTGTTGCTGCGGCGGTGGCGGCGGTGGCTGGTTCCCCTTGCGAGGAGACCGGGAAGCCATTTCCGCAACTCGAGAGCTTGCCGTGGGATGCTCCTGCTTCCAAGGGCAACGGCAGCTTCATCTGGGCAAGGAGGCAATGGCGGGCTTGGGAGAAGATGGCAGTAAGACAGGGGCGGCGGCGGCTGCAGCATTCAGGCCTCCAGGGTCGATGCCGCGGCTGTCACCGGGCAGATACGAGGTGCAGCAGGTAGGTCAGACAGCCGAGGACAGCAGCGATGTTGATTGGGAACAGGACAAGCCTGGCAGCGGTACAAGGCGGCTCTCGAGTGGCTGCGCCGGGTCCGCAGTGGTTGGGTAAACGTAGGTGGTTGGCGTCACCAGAGTGGACGGCGTATCGTGCAGGCCTCGACGGAACTCGCACAGCGGCGGCGTGGTGACGAGTCGGTTGTCGGCGTCACCTCGCTTCGCAGCAGCAGTACGAAGTGGTACGAAGTAGCAGTAGAAGGGCTGGGACAATGAAGGCGAAAGGAATGAGGTGGTCGGTGTTGATGCGCTCATCCCACATGGGGAGCCCCAATTGCTAGGTAGTCCACCAACCTCGTCGAACCCCGCAATTGGCAGCGCCCTACGTCTTGGGCTGGCGCTACGCTCAGGGGTTCCCGTCAGTGGCGGGCGGGTTGCCCCTGGACATCATGTCTGCTGCCTACCCTGAACCCTAGATGCAAGCAAATTGTCCATCTCCCCAGACCACATAAGGACACGGGCACTCACTGCCGGCAAAGTTTTGCTATCATCGCCGTGCTACACGGGTTTGCTATCCTGGCAAGCTACCAAATCACAAGCATGCCGGTGACCCCGTTGTACAACACCGCCCCCAGGGCTGCATGACAGTCGTTTGAGTTGGTCAAGTCTCGCGCACGAACACGCCCGCAAACTCCGGCTTCATGTCCAAGCCAATGTCCAGGTACTCGGCCGTCTCGCGGCACCACGAGCTACCCTCAGCACACACCCCGACGAGTCTTACTCTCGACGACGGTGTCACGCCGGCGTTGAGCTTGCCACGCAGCGTGCACTCAGAGGTGCCTCGAATGATCTGTAGATTGCCCCTCAACTCCGCCATCGACGGTCCTGCACCGTTGCGAAGCTCAAACAGAGTGATACCGTGGTCAATTTCGACGGGGCTGGGGTTTTCAATCGCCACAACCATGGTGACGTCGTCGCCCTCGCGCTCCAGGCGGGTGATGCTCGCCTTGGGGCCCATCATTCCTCGGATCGGGACGTGGAGGCAGTAGTTGCAGTGCGTCTTGATCCCCAGCGCCGTGACCGTGCAGTCGCCGTTCTCGAGCTGGAAGTTGGTGTCGTCGTCGACAATGAGGCTGCGCAGGTACGCCTTGAAGGTGGCCCTGTCGAGAATCTCAAGTCGCTGGTCTCGGACCGTGACCTGGGTGCCAAAGATGCTCGTCTTCACCTCGGGCGGCGTCAACTTGGCAAAGCAGAAGCCGTTGAAGGTAAGCTCGAGCACCATGCTGCTCATGGCGCTGCTGATGGGACCCGTCTTGGTGAGTCGGCACTCCAGGGTGATGACGCAGGAACTGGGATGTCAGGTTAGCAATGGAGAGCACGGCTGGCATCGTGGTGGTTTCCCAACTCTTCAGTGGCGCCTGTGATTCTGATGAGAGAGATCTCCATCCGGGATCGGCCGAGGAGGTACTGGATGAACGAGTCCATGATGGCAACAGGACGAGACGGACTCGTATGATTGGGCGCAAAGTGATGCCGCAGGATAGGGCGCGAAAACGTTGTAAAGAGCACGGAGCTGGCGACCATCATCTTGAAGGCTTTGTAAGGTTGCGGAGGCTTGGTGCGAGGGTTGTGTAGTTCCTTCCTCGGGTTGTTGCTGTTGGGTATGAACAACAGAGGTTTGGCGAGAAGAAAAAGTCATTACGTTGGTTGCTACCGACTCGAGGCTATATAAGGTAGCAGCAAGAGGCAGTGAATCGGACGCTTGAACAAGCCCCAGACGGGCGGCCTGCGCACGCCACTCCGCGCGAAGCCAGTGAAAAGGTCGTCTACTTCAAGTCTATTAGCCAATATCTACTCTAAACTTTCTACCCTGCTGAGCAAGGCTCCAAGCCCCGGTTCGAACCTGAGTGAGGTAGACAGGATTAATCTACAAGATGAACCTCGTATATGGCATCAGTGCGGCGCCGCCCCATTTACTCGAAAACGATGGCGGCCTTAATGGCGTTCTTGTTCTTGATGCTCTCCAACGCCTTGCCAAAGTCCTCGAGTTTGAAGATCTTGTCGACGATACCCTTGGTCTTGACCTTGCCCGAGTCGAGGTAGTCGATGGTGGCGGCTGGTGGCGGCTGTTAGCTCTCAATGTTTCCCTTCAACAATATAAATCGGTACTTACGGAACATGTACGTCTCGGAGAAGGAGCCGGTAATGGTGATCTCGTCGCCAAAGATCTTGGATGAGGAACATGAGATCTTGGCGGAGCTGGAGAACACACTAGGCAATGTCAGCCATGCCTCTTGTGAGATGGAGGGAAGCTACCCGTAGACGACGAGAGTGCCGCCACGGCGGACGTAGTTGATGGCGTCCTCTAGGATCTTGACGGAGCCAGTGGCCTCAACGACTGCTAGAGGCTAGAACATTGTTGCATGCTTGGGGCAAGAAATCAACTGACCAATATCGAAGCCGTATGGGTTGTCCTTCTTGAGCTGCTTAAACTGTGCCTCGGGGCTCTCGCGGGAGAGCTCAATGTACGTGTCTACAGCATCGAGGCTCTTGGGCAGTTCCATCTTGAGACCCTTGGGGGCGGCGATGGTGACCTGGCAGCCGCCGTTCTGGCGCAGCAGCTGGGCAAGCATCTTGACGACACGGGTAGATGAAGCATCCCACAACATGCGGGCCATAAACTAACGAGACCAGTAGGGCCGGCGCCGAAAATCAAGACGTGGGCCCAGCTTGGGTCGGATCTTCTCCAGACCGTGGCAGGCGCAGGACGCGGGCTCGAGCAGCGTGGCGTCGACCCAGTTGAGGTTGTGGAACTTGAAGACCTTGGCGCGGGATAGGCGCAGTACTATATTAGCGCCTATACAGCCGGCTTATACCGTGGCCTGTTAGCCTAGGTCATAATAGATTACATACCCCGCTCGATCTTATAAGAGTCTACGAGTATGGGAGGATTTTCCCTCTTATAAGCAGACATCCCAGTAATGAATATATATTCATTACTAAGGGCATATTTATTGTTAAGCTTATGCATAAGGATAAGAATATAGACGCCGCTAAAGAA